>CM029402.1:31675311-31923463 GCA_017139565.1 Luffa aegyptiaca | reverse complement strand
ATGGATGGTCACTGGAAGCGCAACTGTCCCCGTTACCTCGCTGAGAAGAAGAGAGAAAAGAAGGTAAATTCGATTTACTGGTTTTAGAGACTTGTCTCGTAGAACATGATGAGTTTGCCTGGATACTGGATTCGGGAGCCACTAATCATGTTTGCTCTTCTTTTTAGGGAAATGATTTCCAACAGCTGGCTGATGGTGAAATGACTCTCAAGGTTGGAACAGGAGAGGTCGTTTCAGCTCGTGCAGTGGGAGCTGCAAAATTATTTTTTAGAAATAAGTATTTAATTTTAGTGGACTTGTATTTGGTTCCTAGAATTAAAAGGAATCTTATTTCTGTTTCTGCTTTACTTGAACAAAATTATACTATTTCATTCTTGCTTAATGAAGCTTTAATTTCTCAGAATGGAATTTATATTTGTTCAGCTAAGCGTGAAAATAATTTATTTGTGTTAAGACCAACCGACGCTAAGGCTATTTTAAGTCATGAAATGTTTAAAACAGTCGAAACGCAAAACAAAAGGCAAAAGATTTATCCTCTAAGTAACAATACGTATCTTTGGCACCTTCATCTCGGTCATATTAACATCGATCGGATCGATCGTTTGGTCAAAAATGGACTTCTGACTGATTTAGAAGATACATCTTTACCACCATGTGAATCGTGTCTCGAGGGTAAGATGACCAAGAGGCCTTTTACTGGAAAAGGTTTAGGGCCAAAGACCACTTGAACTGATACATTCGGATCTTTGTGGTCCAATGAATGTAAAGGCTCGAGGTGGTTATGAATATTTCATCTCTTCTATAGATGATTATTCTCGATACGGTTACCTATACCTAATGGGCCATAAGTCTGAAGCTCTTGAGAAGTTTAAAGAGTTTAAGACTGAGGTAGAAAACCTGTTAGGTAAAACAATTAAAACACTTCGATCAGATCGAGGTGGAGAGTATTTGGATCAAAGATTCCAAGACTATATGATAGAACATGGATTTCAATCCCAACGTTCAGCATCTGGTACACCTCAGCAGAATGGTGTATCAGAAAGGAGAAATAGAACCCTGTTAGACATGGTTCGTTCTATGATAGCTATGCTCAATTGCCTAGCTCGTTTGGGGGTATGCAGTAGAGACTACAGTACATATTCTGAACAACGTTCCCTCAAAAAGGTGTTTCTGAAACTCCTTTTGAGTTATGGATGGAGCGTAAACCTAGTTTGCGTTAGTTTCGTATCTGGGGTTGTCCTGCACATGTGTTAGTGACAAATCCTAAGAAATTGGAATCACGTACTAGAATATGCCAATTTGTTGGATACCCAAAAGAAACGAGAGGTAGTCTTTTTTACGACCCTCAAGAAAATAAAGTATTTGTATCGACAATGCAACTTTCTTGGAGGAAGACCACATTCGAGATCATAAACCACGAAGTAAGTTAGTATTAGGAGAAAGCTACAGAAGGATCAACAAGGGTTGTTGATGAACCTGGTCCTTCAACAAGAGTTGTTGGAGAATCCAGTTCTTCTCGTCGATCTAGTCATCCTCACATAGTGGGAGAGCTTCGACGCAGTGGGAGGGTTGTAATCCAACCTGACCGCTACTTGAGTTTAACGGAAACACAAGTAGTCATACCTGATGACGGCGTAGAAGATCCATTGTCTTATCATCAGGCAATGAATGACATAGATAAAGACGAATGGGCCAAAGCCATGGACCTTGAGATGAAGTCTATGTACTTCAATCAAGTTTGGGAACTTGTAGATCCACCTGAAGGGGTCAAATCTATTGGGTGTAAATGGATCTATAAGAGGAAAAGAGATGCTGCTGGGAAAGTACAGACTTTCAAAGCAAGACTTGTAGCAAAGGGTTATACGCAAAGAGAAGGGGTGGACTATGAAGAAACCTTTTCTCCAGTTGCTATGCTTAAGTCCATAAGAATTCTCTTATCCATTGCCACGTTTATGATTATGAAATATGGCAAATGGATGTCAAGACTGCTTTTCTGAATGGCAATCTTGAAGAGAGTATTTTTATGTCTCAGCCCGAAGGGTTCATAACCCAAGGTCAGGAGCAAAAGGTTTGTAAACTGAATCGACCCATTTATGGGTTGAAACAGGCCTCCAGATCTTGGAATATTAGAATTTGATACAGCGATCAAATCGTTTGGCTTTGACCAAAATGTTGATGAACCTTGTGTATACAAGAAAGTCAACAGGAATAAAGTAGCTTTCCTTGTACTTTATGTTGACGACATCCTACTCATTGGGAATGATGTACGATATCTGTCTGACGTAAAAGAATGGCTAGCGACCCAATTCCAAATGAAAGATTTAGGTGAGGCCCAATATGTTCTTGGCATCCAGATTATTCGGGATAGAAAGAACAAAACGCTAGCTCTGTCTCAAGCAACGTATATCGACAAGATGTTGGGCCGATATTCCGATGCAAAATTCCAAGAAAGGTTTATTGCCTTTCAGGCATGGGGTTCACCTGTCTAAGGAACAGTCTCCTAAGATACCTCAAAAGGTTGAGGATATGAGACGGATTCCCTACGCCTCTGCAGTAGGTAGCTTAATGTATGCTATGCTCTGCACGAGGCCTGACATCTGTTATGCGATAGGGATTGTCAGCAGATATCAGTCAAATCCAGGGTTAGACCACTGGACCGCCGTTAAAGGAATCCTCAAGTATCTGAGGAGAACGAGGGACTACATGCTGGTGTTTGGGGCTAAAGAGTTAGTTCTCACTGGATACACCGACTCTGACTTCCAGTCTGACAAGGATTCTAGGAAATCCACGTCAGGGTCAGTGTGTTCACCATTAACGGGGGAGCTGTAGTTTGGAGAAGTATAAAGCAAGGATGCATAGCAGACTCCACTATGGAGGCTGAGTATGTCGCTGCTTGTGAAGCAGCTAAGGAAGCTGTTTGGCTAAGGAAGTTATTGACAGATTTGGAAGTTGTTCCAAATATGAACTTGCCCATTACGTTATACTGTGACAACAGTGGGGCTGTAGCCAATTCAAAGGAACCTCGCATCCACAAACGAGGTAAACACATAGAGAGGAAATATCATCTGATTCGAGAGATTGTGCAAAGAGGAGATGTGGTCGTGACCAAGATCGCTTCGGAGCACAACATTGCTGATCCGTTTACGAAGGCCCTCTCGGCTAAAGTGTTCGAGGGTCATCTAGAGAGTCTAGGTCTGCGAGACATGTATATAGCGTAATCTAGGGCAAGTGGGAGATGTGTAATGGGTGTAAGGATGCCCTAGTTTATTGTATTTTGTATATTTACTTTTCATGTAATGTACAACATACATGTACCATTTCCAAGCTTTGGATTATATTGGATATACTTTCCCTTTAACTTGAGTTTTAGTTCAAGTGGGAGTTTCTTGGGTTTTATGCCCTAAAACTCGTAGATAGTAAATGTACATTTGACCGAACATTAATAAAAGTGATGTATTATTCAATGTTTGTATTATATCTTGTCTTATCAACCCTAATCCAATAAACTAAACATCCAAGGCTAATAGAATGAGGCTTGAACTAGTATGTAGGGACATACAAGGATCAATGTTCAAGTTTTAGCCTAAAGGGTCTGTAGTATAGGGATAAGGCTGGGTACCTTATCCTGGTGACACTATGGATATGACCCGCTTTGTATATTGATACAAACGTAATGATCCAATGCGTTCATGTAGTTGACATGCGAGTGGGGGTATCCTGTGCAATGAGTTTGCACAAAGACCGGACCATGAAATAGTTAACCACTAACTGTAACATCGTTAGTTAGCTCGATTTCTATTTCACTAGGATGACCTAGGCAAGTTGGCCTTAATCCTGAGTGGATTATGGACTCCTGTCCATGAGGCATTGTCCTTTGATTTGTACGGGTGAGAGTGGCCTATTCGCCGACTCAATAAGCCTACCATTTTGCTGACAAAACCGAGTGGGGAGCTGGGAACATAGTCTTACAAGATGGAATTCACTCCTTCCCGACATTAGGGTAAGTAGAGGTGTGTTCCCTTAAGTGGTGTCTTCGGGTCTTGAACAATGGGCCCTACCCTCTCTATGGCACGAGAGGGACTTCTGTTTGTTGGTTGGACCTCAAACAGGTTGTTCATTAGAGGAGCACTGGTACTTAAGGACCAAGAGGTAGCCCAGGGGTAAAACGGTAATTTGACCTAGTTGGGGTACGAACACACTTGAAGGGCTAACTTGCTGTTGACGGTCGATATCCGTGGACACAGAAATATATCTGCAGTGAGAAGAGTGCAGTTGTGGTTCTATAGTGGAGTGAACCATAGTTAACGAATATTGATTAACTTGGTTAATGAGTTTAGCCAATTAATCTCATATCGTTGGAGCTTCTGATCTGTAGGTCCATTAGGTCCCATCGGTAGCTCACTAGGGGCGTTGAGGTAAAATTCTAATGGGAATGAAACATTCAAAGGTGTTCGAATGTTAAGTTTAAAATATGAATTGGATTCATATTAAAAACTATAGGTTATAATTAATGCACATTTGATGTACATTAATACTGTAGTTTATTATGAGAGAGTTATAATTAAATATATGATGTTTAATTATAATATTAATTAATTGTTAAATTAATTAGTATATTGTTGTTTTAATATAATTTGATTAAATTTGATTTAATTAAATTTCATTAAAACTATAGGTTAAGTGGATCATTTATATTAAAATGTTTTATATAAATGTTGTGAAATTAAATAATGATTTAATTTAATAATTTGATCAGTTTGGAGAACTGATCAATTCTCCACTTACCTAGGTTTGCACGCGTAGAATGGAGAAAAATAAAGGAAGTGGGTCTCCTTCAACGGTTGCTTAACCCTCCCCTTATTTCTACGATTGGTTACACTCCAGAAATAGAGAACTCTCCCTTAATCGTGAAACTGACTCACGCATCTCTCTTTCTCTTAGAAGGCTTTCTCTGTTTTTTCTCTCTAGAGTACAGAGATCAAAAGCTTCGAAGAATTCTCCAATTTTTACCTTGCTCCCACAAGCAATCAACGTTGATCCCCGTGAGGATACCGGTGCTACTGCGTGGTAGTGTTCGTGGTGAATTTCCAGCGAAGGAAGGTTTCTATTGTTGCTGGAACTTTCGGATTTGACAAGGGTTTGTTGGCGAAATGATCAAGAACGTCTTCTAAAGTAAGTATTCTTGATCTAGGATCGTGAGGGTCCTATCTAGATTAGATCTAGAGGATTTAGAGAAAATTTTAGCATGTTTAATAACCTAATCAGTAGTTTAATTGTGAATTTTTCTGCTGTGATTATTTGCCTCTGTATTGGTATTTAAAACATTTTTAAATACAGTGTTTGGTTCTGTGAAATTCTTCCGTTGCGTAAGGGTTTTTATCCCTTCAACTCAACAACCTAGAAAAATCATTATGAAGGAGAGGAATGCTCGAGCAAAACAAGCGGAGTAGCTAAAAGTCCCCCAAACTTAAATTATTCATTGTCCCCAATGAATTAGCAACATATAATTTATACCCCCAAACTTAATTCTTTTTCTATCTGAATTTTAAACTAAGCGTGGGACTAAGATTAAGCTTAAGATGGATCAAATAAGACAATACCACCTCAGAATCTTCTTGTCGCAGCGATAACCGGGCTAGAAGAAATGCTCAAGCAAAAGGTTTCTGGAGATCAAAACACCTTCATCTAATTAAGCTAACTAGTCCAAGCTTCAAAAATTCAGAAGAAATATTAAGTTAGGAATGCTCAGTATGCCATAGAACACAATAGACCTCAGGAATTTCATTAAAATAAAAGAAAACATTTACAATAAGCAGAAAAATTTTGTGGCCTAGAGAAACATAAAATAAAAACATGCATAAAAAGAAAAACAGAAATATCAAAAGAAATTGGGGCTAGGAATACGCGACCATAAAAAATATTCGAACAAAATTAATGCTCGCCCAACACTTTTTTCCTTCTTCAATCTTCCTGACCCTGATCATCCTCTTCTTCTTCTCTTTCAACTGGTGGCGGTGGGATCCAGGATTGAACAAGTCATCGGGGAAAACTGGGAAGGCTTGATATGGCTTTGAAAAATTTGACTGTAGTGCCTTCCTTAGAGTGGCATCCCTTCTCTTAGCATAAGTCCAGTAGGTCTGAGATTGCCTCTCAGCAAACTCTTGCCTACTGGCTGAAAGTTGAAGTTGCTCTAAAATCTGATGGATGCCACAGACTAACCCTCCTTGTTGTGCTTCTTGCGTCCGTTGAAGTCTTACTAGGTTGGGCGTGTCAATAATCCCCTTGTCAATCAGAATCACATCCTCTGGAGTCGTGGGCACCCCTGCCCTATTACATAGCATGGTAATCGTATTTGGAAAGAATAATTTGCCACCTTTTTATGCCAGCAATTGTGGATTTCACTGGCTATTACCTTACCAACGTCAATACTCGGAGACCTCAGAATTGCGAAAACCAGGAGCACTTTGTAGCGGGAGATTGTAGAATCGTGGGTTGTCGGCAGAAGACGCAGTTTGACGAAGCCCAACCAGGTGTTTGCTTCGCTCTTCAAATATGTGGCCTGAAACGTGCGCGTCTTTGTATTTGACAACCTCCACTGGGCCCCTTAAATTCAAATTTCTCTCACAGCCGCGTTTAACTGATCATTAGATGGTGCTACCACCATCTCATTATATCCGGCGTGTGGAAAATCTTGGAGATTGAATAGAGAGTTAGATCGTATTTGGGCTCCAGTCTACAGCAACCCCTCAGACAATCGCTTGGAAGCCTTCTTCTTCATCGATGTTCGCGTAGAACTAACGAACAACATTTGAATTTACTGGCTCTCGCTTCGCACAGAATTGCTCCCATCCGTGGTTCGTGATCCCTGCTCTAAGAAAATGCGGTAGATCCTCTCCAAACCCTCTCTTAAATAGGAAGTCCCTCTTCAGCATCTCCAAATATTTTGCTCTGGCAAGATTGTTGATGAAGCGCTCATACGGCAGTCTTGGCTCCTCAGTCTCAACTGCTGCTTCCGCAACTCCTTTGCCCCTGTCTTCCTGTTACTTCATCAGGGCCTCCTCTTCAGTTTTCTTTTCAGTCTCTTCCTTCTCTTGATCTTCTTTCTTTGTGGTTTCTTTCTCTGATTCAGTAGTTGGCGGAGATGGAGTGTCCGTCCTAACCAACTTGATTCGTCCCGCCTTTTGCTTGCGACGGCAACGACGCGGTGGTTTTGGCATAACCTCTGCCTGAACCTGTTGTTCTTGGGTTTCTTAACGATTCCCTTGCTCCAGCAGATCCTCTACTCGCTTTTCTTTATTTTCTTGCTGAGTTTCGACAGGTTGACCTCATTGTTCTGAATTTTTCCCTTCTTCAGGTCCGATTGGCTGCTTTTCCCCAACCACTTCTTCCGAAATATCCTCAATCACTTTTCTCACCACTTCTGTTACCTCAGCTTGTTGTTGCCTTCGTAATCTTTTGGCCTCTCTTTCTTCAGGTGTCTTTCTTCTCTTTGTCTTCTTGTTCGGTGCCTCTGGTGTAATAGGCACTTCCTCCTCTTCAACTTCTCTTTCTCTTCTCCCTCTCGTTTTAGCCATCTCAGACGTAAAGTATTATTTTTACTCACAGTAACAGAAGAAAAGTAGGAGAAAATAGGAAGTGGAGAACAAATGCAAGATGAAAAGAAAAGAAAACGTACCAGGGGTTTGGTTAAATAGGGCTCCAGCACTAATAATCCTAACCGAAAATATCTGCCCCTTAATAAATAAAATTACCGTTTAATCTTGCATGAAATCATGAGAATTAAATTCCAATGAACGGTAAAATTCGCCCCGTGGTAAATGCCTAATGTGCTGTCTAACAGCTAGGCCGTTGGATCTCCACGAGCGACACGTGGAAGCTTCAGATGCTCCACACGTTTTACCTGCCCACAAAAAATTAAATTCCAAATGGTAAAAAGTATTCAATTCTCAACTAATACCATTAAATTCTGATGATATATTTTGATCTAACCAAAAGATTGCGAAAACAAACTGATCAGCAAAGATTTTCTTCTAGAAGAATCTTTTACACGGAAAAATTCAAATTAAAATTTAAACCGCCAAAAATCAAATCAAATATTCTTTTTGCCGAATAAATTAGGAAATATTATTATAAACCTAAACTATACAAAAATAAAAAATAAAAATAAAAACTACAACTAAATCTAAACAAAAATAACCTGATAAATTAAAGATTAAATCGGCCAAATTCAAAAATATTTAAATCGAAAATAAAATCTAATCAAAATTTAAAAGATTAAAAATACTAACGAATTAAAAATAAATCAGATATGACAAAAACGAACAAAATCTAATTTAAATTAATTTAAATCGAAATACAATTAAATGAATAGAATAAAATAAAATCGCAACAATCACTGGGCGCTAAAAATATTGTAATATGAAATGCTCCCGCAAAACACTCGATGGCTCATTCTTCAACCAATTTTAGGGAAGGATATTTCGAACGAAACTCCTCACCCCAATAATGCTTCACTCGCTGTCCATTGACCTTAAACACTCGCCCATCTTTTTCATCTCTCAAAGTAATTGCTCCATGAGGAAAAACTTCAATCACAACAAACGGTCCAGACCATTTAGATTTTAATTTTCCAGGAAACAATTTCAATCTAGAGTTGTACAGCAAGATCTCTCCCCCTTAACAAATTCTTTAGGTTTTATCTTCTTATCATGCCACCGCTTTGTTTTCTCTTTATACATTTTAGCATTTTCATAAGAAAACTGACGAAACTCTTCTAACTCATTAAGCTGCAACATTCTAACTGCACTTGCATGACTTAAATCAAAAATCAATTTTTTCAAAGCCCAAAATGTTTTATGTTGAAGCTCTAACGGTAAATGGCAAGCCTTTCCATACACTAACCTATAGGGAGACATACCTAGAGGAGTCTTATAGGCTGTCCTGTATGCCCAAAGAGTCTCGTCTAACCGAAAAGACCAATCTTTCCTAGATGGATGGACTACTTTCTCTAATATAGATTTAATTTCTCTATTACTAACTCCAGCTTGACCATTTGCTTGTGGGTGATAAGGGGTAGCTATCCTATGCTTAACTCCATACTTCTTTAAAAGCTTAGCTAACACATTGTTCACAAAGTGTGTACCCTCATCACTCACAAGAGCCATAGCTGCCCCAAACCGCGAAAAAAACGTGCGATTGAAGAAACCTCGACACCGTCATAGCATCATTCTGATGGCATGCAATGGCCTCCACCCATTTGGACACATAGTCAACTGCCAATAAGATAAAAACATTACCATTAGAAGGGGGAAATGGCCCCATAAAGTCAATACCCCATACATCAAATAATTCTAATTCTAAAATGTAAGTAAGAGGCATTTCATCTCTAGGTCCTAAATTTTCTCTCCTTTGGCAAGCATCACATTGCTTGTAGAACCAATGGGCATCTGATAAGGGTAAAAAATATACCTATTTTACCCTTATATTTAGCTCATTTTCTTGTCAAAAGTTGCATGTTTAGATCAATTTTACTATTCCCGAGGTCTAAAAGTGTTAAAGTTGATGAATTAGGGAGTTGAGAGTCACATTTCTCAAATTATGCTTAAAAGTTCTTAAAAAGATCTATTTTGATATGAATTTGACTCAATTTGTTGTTGTGCAGAAAAACAGAAGAAATCTAGAAAAAACCAGAAATGCGACCGCATTTCTGGGAAGGCAAAAATGAAATTCGACTGCATTTCAAGGCAGACAGAGGCCGTTCCGAGTCCGTCGCAGGTCGTTTTGAACGAGATTTTTGCGCACCTAACAAGCCATTTTGACCCCGAAATCGACTGGACTACCTAACAGAACCTATTTCATGGCTCCTCAACTACTCCCCACACTATATAAGTCCATGAATATACGAGAAATCCAAGCAGAACTCATTGGGAAGAAGAGGGTGGTGACAGAACCCTAGTTGATGCCCATGAGTAGGGATGCACGGGGTCCTTCTTAGATGACTAAATTCTAACCTTTAGTTAGACATCAGACCTTAGTGTTTGTAGGGATTTTCACCCTATTCCCATTTGTAAAGGAGAGTAGAGTGTCGAGCGAACTCTAGAAGGATTGGATAAAAGAAAAAAAAACCCTAGTTTTAGCTACTGCACCTTATTTCCAGCACTTGTTACTTTCTTATTCATTTGTATTCTTTATTCTTATTTCAATGGAAAGTTGGTCATTTGCACATTATTCCATCATGCGTAGCTAAATCCCGTTGAGGGGTTCAATATAGTGAATTCCCTTATGGTTCAATAGCTTGAAAGTGTTTATTTGCTTAAGTTTTATTCAATGCATGTCATTCTTTATTGAATATCATTCTGAATCTTGTTGACTTTAAATTGATCACTTAGACTTTGCATGTTATGTGAGTTTGATCTCGAAAGGAACGAACAATACCGGTTCTCATAAGGGTGATATAGGAGAAATGACTCGAAAGAGTGTATTCGGTGTTATAGGGCGAGGCTGCCTAAGGCACCCTAGAACAACTATAGGGTTATAGATTGCATGCTTGATTTATCTATGTCGGAGTCGAGTCACAGACATGTGCATAACGGTACTTGCTTAGCCTTCTAACGATTCTTGGGAGCAAGGCCAAATTGAAGTTAAATCTGACCCAATGCATTGAATAGACTTAGGTTGAATAAACTATGATTATAGTTATTTGCCTTTGGGATGAAACTATTTTGAACACCTCGTTTTATTTATCATTGTTATCTTTTACTTGTTTATTTTGTTTATCTTCCAAAAATTATCATCAACTATTTCTTTGGTTACCTTATCCAAGCAATCTTTGAGTAGTTTCTTCTTCAAATCTGTGTTTCCAATTTAGTCCTCGTGGGATCGATACCCTTGGAATACTTCTAAGGTTTTTATTACTACGTGCGGTAGTATATACTTGCACTAGGTTGGCTGAAATTATTCTTATTCATTATCTACCATCTTTTATAACCTCAACATTTCAGCCAGTGCCGCACCAGCATCCTTAAATAAAGAAGGCTAGAAGAATCCACATTGTAAAATCCTCATAGTTGTCCTCTAACCGCTGAAATGACCTCCATACGACGAAGAGTGACATTGCTCTAGGATTTCCTTTGCTTCTTCACCTGAAATAGATCTTCGAATAATACCATCAGAACATTGTTTATACATAAATGGCTCATCCCAATAAAAGAATTTTGCATCATGCTTAAACCTTTGCACCTGCCTCCAATCCATATCAATAGGAGTGACTCCTTTTACCAGAAAATTAGCTATATCTGCATACCAAGGAGTACTATGCACTGCCTTTACCTCAATAGCAAAAACCTTTCATCTGGAAATAAATCAGAAATGACAGATTGCTCTAGCAAAGATGATGATGGATCAAGATGAGACAAATGATCTGCAATAACCTTTTCTGATCCCTTCTTGTCCTTTATCTCTAAGTCGAACTCCTGCAATAACAAAACCCAACGAATTAATCTAGGCTTCGCATCTTTTTTAGACATTAAATACCCTATTGCTGCATGATCTGTGAAAACCGTGACTTCGGAACCAACTAAATATGGGCGGAATTTCTCAAAGGCAAACACAATCGCTAACAACTCCTTTTCAGTAGTTGTATCGTTGATTTGTGCCTCATTCGAAACCCTGCTTGCATAATAAATAGGATGGATAACTTTGCCTTGCTTTTGCCCCAGCATTGCACCTACTACAAAATCAATGGCATCGCACATCACCTCGAACGATAAACTCCAGTTGGGTGCACAAAGAATGGGCGCTGAGATTAAAGCAACCTTTAAAGTCTCAAAAGCCTTCCTAGAATTTGCATCAAAGTAAAAAACACTATCAGCACACAATAATTTACAAAGAGGTTTACTAATTTTGGAAATATCCTTTATGAACCTTCTATATAATCCAGCATGACCTAAAAAGCTCTGAATCCCTTTGACTGAATTCGATGGCTCTAACTTCTCCATAACCTTTATTTTTGCTCGATCAACTTCTAGACCTCTCTTTGAAATTTTATGACCTAACACAATGCGCTCCTTCACCATGAAGTGACATTTCTCCCAATTAAGAACTAGATGGGTATCCTCACATCTTTTTAACACCTTACCTAAATTATTCAAACAATGCTGAAAAGACCCTCCACACTACAACAATTCTGGGCTATGATGTCGGTTTACATTTTTACAACAATGACGGATTGACTCAAAGATAACGAATTACTAAAAAGATGCCATTTAAAAAAAAAACGAAAATTTTTGGAAATTTGGCCTACGATAACGGTTTAGGTCTGTTATGAAAGAACACCCTTTCATGTCGATTTAAAACCGTCATTATAGGTGTTTAAAAAATTGGCGCGAAAAAAGTTAACAACGATCACGGTTTTTAACCGTTATGAAAGAGGTTAAGTAATGACGATTTTTGCCTGTCATGTAAGAGTAATTTAAAAAAGAGGTCGTGTTTTTCCACAGTTTGACGGAACCTTTTCGAAAAATAGTTAATAAAGATCACGGTTTTAACCCGTTATGAAAGTGATTCGTTAATGACGGTTTTTGCCCGTCATGTAAAGTAATTAAAAAAAGGCGCCCTGTTTTTCATAGTTTGACAGAACTTTTTCGGAAAATATAATAACCAATGTCGGTTAACGCCCGTCATGTAAGATAAGCTTCAATGTCGGTTATTGCCCGTCATTAAAGGTTGGGCTTCAATGTCGGTTATGCGTCGATAGTTAATTGAAGGTTAGATAACGGGTTAGGCCCGTGATTACAAATGGGCTTCAATGTCGATTTCGGCCCGTCATGAAAAGGATGGGCTTCAATGTCGGTTATGGGCCAATCGATATAATTGGGTTTGATGTTGGTTTTTGCGTTGGACAGTGGTGGGACCTGTGCTGTTCACTGTGATAAGAACGACGAAGGTAACGACAATAGACGACGGTAACGGCGATAGACGACGTCATTCACTGTGGTAAGATCGTCATTCACTGTCGAAATATTTTTTTTTTTTCACAATGAACTAAGATCAGCTGATGCCTATCGAAATATCCCTGCAATGAACACTACCCATAAACACATAATTTTTTTTTCAAGTGGCTATTAGATCTTAGTGAACTTCAAAAATACACTCTTGTTGTTCTTCTGTATTTCCAAATGCTCACTTAACTGTGGGTGGATTTGAGTTAAATGCACACCTTTTATTTGCTTTGATGACTGCTCTTGCTGTTCTTCCTACTGTTTGGCTCCGGGACCTAACTGTTCTTAGCTACATCTCTGGTAAGTCGTAACAACTATATCAAAGCTACTCTAGAAAGCAGAATTACATTTCTTGATGTATCATCTCCATCCCCTGTTGTTTCTTTCAACTGTTGATGCTGCAGCACTGAATCAGCAGTAATTATCTGCTTTACTTTATTGAATTTTCTGACACAACTTTAAATATTCAAGATCTGTGAGCAGGTTTGTTGTGACTGTAAAACTGCTCAATTTGATAAACTTTTGAAAGATATTTGCCTGCACGTGTAAGAGCTCCTACTAACTTGCTAGTTTGGTCTATTTGTTGTGGCTAAAAAACTTTAGTAGGCTTACTTATCTGCTGCATATAGAAATTGATCAATTGAAATACACCACATCAAAAAATCATTAGAAGATCGACACTACTCTATGTAATTTAACCATTTTTTTCTTTTATCATCGTGTCTTTGTTTGCTATCAGAAAAATTTATGAACTCAAATCTGCATTTGCAACACAAATTCTTTTCAAGTGGCTATTCGATCTTAGTGACAAACATTAAAAGTTTGGGAACATAAGAACACAAATACATTACATGATTCATGTGTATTATTTATTTTATATCTTTTGAAGTGCTAAAGTACTTTAGGTTTATGTTGTTATGTCTTTTGAAGTGCTAACTCTCCTCTTCTTTCTTTTCTATGCCTCTCAATTTGACATTGATATATGTTGCACGTGCTTGTTTCGCAGCATAATATCATATTGCATATATAACTTTGTTTCATTTAATGAAACTCAAGCCATTGATTAGTTCAAGTTAGAAACCTCGATGTGAAAATAATTACAAGGTTACAAGAAGTTTTGAAATGCGAAAAAAACCAATTTGATCTCGTCTTCCTCTGAACTATTGCAGTATGCAAATATTTTTATCATCTACCTAAGAAATTTCTATTGGACTTCTGTTTCTCACAAAAAAGAAAAAAAAAAGCATTCACACATTCATTAACACAAACAAGCCAATATAGATTTGTATCTTCTATGTGCACATATGCATATTGGTTGTTTTGCTGTAAGGCTCTGAGTTACATAATGGTGAGTCTCAACATTTAGGAAAATCTATTACACAAAATTTCAATAATTCCTCATTGGTGTTTGAATTAGTCAAGTTGGGTCTTGCCGAAATAATTTTGTTCTCAACATTTATTTTACATTTCTTTTTTATTTTGGAGTGTGAAGTTGTGTTGTTTTTTCTTAAGCGTTGTGGAGTTTGTGGTGGTAAATTTGGGAGTGTAGTTTTTCTGTTTTTAGGTAAAGAAAATTTTTTTGGGTAGCTATAACTATGCCATTATGCTGCCGAAATTTTTGGAGCATTAAGGTGTTTCACTCAAGTAATGTTTCTAGATTAGTTTAGAAGTTGGAAGCGCGTTACAGTTCATTTAGTATGTAAACATAAATAGCACTCTAGACACCATATTCTCAAGTAATGTTTCTGATTGGTGTGCATTTCTCAATTGTTGTTTTTGTTGATAACATTTTTATACAATATGTTCCAATGGATAAGTCATGGACGAACAGAGATAGGTTGTCAGATGAATATAGCATAGGTGTAGAGAACTTCATTGAAAATGGACTACGTCATGCAAAAGGCTCGAAGTTCACGTGGTGTCCATGCTTAAACTGTGGAAATGCACTCAAACAATATGCTAACATAGTTAGAGACCACATGTATATCCATGGCAGTGATAAAAGTTATAAGATATGGATTTGGCATGGTGAACAATTACCTATCAGGGATAAGGATTAAAACGACCCTACTTGTGGTGATGAGGACTTTACTGAAAATGATGATATAAGAAACACCACTAAGTTGTTTGAAGCTACACAAGACTATTTTACAGATAAAGATGACAATTTTGAGAAACTATTGAGTGATGCACAAAAGCCTCTGTACTCAGGTTGTCAAAATTTTTCTAAAATATCTGCATTACTAAAATTATATAACTTGAAAGCCAAATACAAATGGAGTGATAAAAGTTTCACCGACTTGCTAACATTAGTTCATGACCTCCTACCCAATCTCAATGAGATTCCATCTTCTGTGTATGAAGCAAAAAAGGTCCTGCCTACTATAGGAATGGATTATCAGAAGATTCATGCATGTGTCAACGATTGTGTCCTTTTTAGGAAAGGACTATCTGATGCAAATTCATGCCCAATTTGTAAAACATCTAGATGGAAGCTTCGTAAGAACTCAACCGAAGTCAAAAAAGGTATTCCGGCAAAGGTTATGTGGTACTTTTCTCCAATCCCTCGATTCCAACGCATGTTTCGACGTGCAGAGATGTCGAAATTGTTAACTTGGCATGCTGAAGGAAGGAAAAAAGATGGATTTCTGCGACATCCAGCAGATTCGCCATTGTGGCCAGAATTTGGTTATGAGTCAAGAAATCTTCGTTTAGCAATCTCAGCTGATGGAATCAATCCTCATGGTGACCTTAGTAGTAGATATAGTTGTTGGACAGTTATAATAGTGATTTATAACCTCCCACCCTGGTTGTGCATGAAACGAAAGTTTATGATGTTGACTACATTAATATCTGGTCCCAAACAACCTTGAAATGACATTGACGTATACTTAGGTCTATTAATTGATGACTTGAAAAAACTATGGTCTGATGAGGTTACATGTTATGATGATATAGAGATCAATCTTTTATCTAGAAAGTTGTTTTACTGTGGACCATAAACGATTTTCCAGCATACGGAAATCTATGGCGGCTGCACTGTGAAAGGTTATCATGCATGTCCAATTTGTGGGGAACAGACGTCCTCCATTCGACTGACGCATGGAAAAAATATGGCATACCTTGGACATCGACGGTTTTTACCTCGACATCATCCATATAGAAGGGAGAAAAAGACGTTTAATGGACAACAAGAGTTTGAACTAGCACCAAATGTTTTGGGTAAACAAGCTGGAAAACAAAATTGGTCAGAAGAACTTTCAAGTAGTTACTAGAAGAAAAAGTCTATTTTTTTTAGTTAGACTATTGGAAACGTCTTCATGTGAGACGTTGTCTAGATGTAATGCACATCGAGAAAAATGTGTGCACTAATATCATCGACACATTACTTGATATTCATGGAAAAAATAGAGATGGATTAAAAACCCGAGAGGATTTGGTTGATTTAAATATTAGGACAAAATTGGCCCCACAAGTAAGAGGAAATCAAATTTTCATACCTCTAGCATGTTACACACTATCATGATCAGAGAAAGTAAGCTTGTGTAAGACACTAGCAGAAATTTAGGTGCCTGATGGATATTCATCCAACATACGAAATCATGTGTCACTAACAGATTTGAAGCTTTATGGTCTCAAATCTCATGAAAATCACGTTCTCATGCAATTGCTTCCTGTGGCAATTCGTGGGATCTTACCGAAGCATGTGAGGTATGCCATTATTCATTATGTTTTTTTTTTCAACGCTATATGCAATAAAGTGGTGGATTCATCGAAGCTCCATGAGTTGCAGAACGAAATAGTAGTTACTCTATGTCTGTTAGAAAAATATTTTCCACCTGCATTTTTCACTATTATGGTGCACCTTCCAGTGCATCTAGTGAGAGAAGTAGAACTGTGTGGGCCAGTTTTTCTGAGATGGATGTATCCTTTTGAACGATACAGGAAAGTATTAAAAGGTTATGTTAGGAACAGAAACAGATCGGAAGGATGTATAGGTGAATGTTATATCATTGAAGAAGCCATGGAATTTTGTTCTGAATTTTTATCTGGTATGCATCCAATTGGTTTGGGCTCAAGTTTAAAAGAAGATGATTCGTGTGCTAGAAGACCATTATCAACTGCTACTTATATCAGACCAGATAAACAACAGTTGGATCAAGCTCACCTTTATGTACTAGAAAACACAGACGAGGTGCTTCCATTTATAGAGTACGTATATACACCATTATTTTACTAACTTTATTTCAAACATCAGGTGATATGTGATTGTACTGACATATGTGTGTGATATATATGTATATATCATTGCAATAGGCAGCACAAGAAGTTTTTGAAAACAGTCAATCCAACCAAGTCAAGAAATCCAAAATGGTTGCAAGATGAGCACAATCGTACCTTCATAAATTGGATACGAGAAAGGGTATCAATTCTTAATTTATTTCATACTATTTCTACATAAAGAGATATATATTATTATTTTATTGTAACGAAAACAATACAGGTCTTACCTGCCGTTGAAATTCCAAACAACAATGTCTCATCTACATTGAGGTGGTTAGCTAATGGCCCTCGTCCGGATGTATCCACATATGCCGGATATATGGTGAATGGTCGTCGATATCATACAAAAGAATGTGATCGAATAAGGAATGTCCAACATAGTGGTGTTAGCTTAGTTGCTAACACTATGCAAATTTCCAGTGCTAAAGATAAAAATCTCATTATCTCAGACATGGCTTTCTATGGAGTAATTCAAGAAATTTGGGAGTTAAACTATTATGGTTTTACAGCTGTTTTGTTAAAATGTGACTGGGTGGACAACAACAAGGGCATCAAGATAGATGAGCTTTGATGACATGCAAAAATGTCATCATTTTCCCATTAATTTTAGCTAGTTTTATGCATGAATTGTGAGCTTTAATGTATTTTTATGTTGATTTTGTAGAAAACCGAGCTTGAGAAGAAAAACCAAGAATTTTACCAAATTTTGGGCATAAAAAGAAGTCTTTGGGCCATAAAAGAAGAAAAGAAAAGAAGACATTTGAAGTAGAGGCCTAAAAAGCCCAAAAGAAAGAAGAAAGGAGGCCAAAATCCGTGTTTAAGGCTTCTAGAAGGCCTAGCGTCGAGACGCTAGGACTGTAGCGTCGAGACGCTAGGTGATCAGCGAGGAAAAATCCAGAATCGCGGTAGCGTCGCGACGCTGTCTGCGTAGCGTCGCGACGCTGCGACAACTTCTGCTCCAAGAAAGTATGACGTCAGAGCGTCGCGACGCTGTGACGTAGCGTCTCGACGCTACCGACTTGTTCAGCAAGAAATGTCCAACCCCTTTCCCTATAAAAAGCCCCCTCTCCCAAGGTGAAAATCATCCCATTTTTGGGGAGCTCTCCCCTAGCTCAATAGAGAGAAAAAGAGAGAAGAGTTGTGAGGAAAAAGGAGGAATTGAGCGAGATTCCAAGGCTCGGATTCGAGATGATTGCAGCGGGAGCTTGGGATCAACTTATCGGTTATTTCTTCCTTACTTCTTTGTAATTTCTTATTTTAATTTGAGTTAGGCCCATGGATCAAGATCATTTTGGCAAAATTATTCCCAATTGTGAGTAGATCTTGAGACCTAGGGTCGTTACTCTAGCTAATTGGATATTGTAGCGCAATTACTTGGATTATGTAATGAATTTCTTCATATTTCATCTATGCAATTCATTCTTAATGCTTTTAATCTCTTGATCACGGATTAATTGATTTGTTGGTCTAAATTGATACTCGACAGAGAGAAATTAGATTAGATCCAAATTGCATGGCTAATAATTGCTTGGAACACGAGAGTGAAAGAGAATTGTTAGAAATTGATAATGAAGTTGCTTAATGCCATACTATGATTAACTAAGGAGATGGACACATAAATTAGTTATGTTAGTATGAGATGCGGAGGAACTTGAAAGAGAAATCCACTTATAATCACTTCTAGATTTATGAAATTGAAGATTATTAGTTACATACATCCATGTGATGGAGCTACAAATCCAAGAAAGCTAGTTAACACCCTAGGTCGAGCCCCCTTTGATAGGAAAATTCCTTTTTACTTGCATGTTTCTTTTTGTTAGTTTTTTTTTTATGTTCGCTTTACCAATTCAAGTTGAAATTCTAAATAAAATTAAAACATGATGGTTCTTGGTACTTAATGGAAATAATTCAAACTCCCTGAGGATTCGATACTCGGAATACTTTCCGTTTTATATTACTTGCGGCCCGTGCACTTTGCGGTCATCAAGTTTTTGGCGCCGTTGCCGGGGAATTTGTAATTTTTCCGTTAATATTGAGAATTAAGTGTTTGATTTTAATTTAGAAATTTTATTTTTGCATTTTAAATTTTTAGTTTAAGAAGTTGTGGCAAAGTTTGAGGAGTTATAAGGTGGATAATCTGTTCTTTTGAGATTTAATCATGGCAGAAGACAAAGCAATCCGAGATTATTTCTTGCCTGAATTTCCATTAAACTATTCTGGAATAGCTTACGAGCCAGTCACTGTCGATAATTTTGAGCTCAAAGCTAGTCTCATTCAAATGGTGAGAGAGAACGCTTTCAAAGGCCATCCATCAGAAGATCCACACAATCACCTAAGATCATTTTTGAATATCTGTGGAACGGTAAAGATGGGAGGAGTTAGCCCTGACTCGATTCGTTTGCAGTTATTCCCATTTTCTTTACAAGATAAGGCTAGAGATTGGTTAGACTCGTTAACCTCAAACAGCATCCTTGGTTGGAATGATTTAGTCAAAGCTTTCCTTGCAAAATTTTTCCCATTAGAAAAGATTACCAAGCTTAGAGCTGAAATTGGAAAGTTTCAACAATTAGAGGAAGAGCAATTATATGAAGCTTGGGAGAGATATAAGGATTTGTTAAGAAAATGCCCACAACATGGATACCCTGATTGGCTTCAAATTCAACTTTTCTACAGTGGGTTAAATAGGAATTTAAAGACAATTCTTGACACTACGGCTGGAGGAAACTTTTTAGCCAAAACTGTCAAGGAGGCACGAACCATAGTAGAAGAGTTGGCTTTGACAAGTTACCAATGGCAACCAGAGTCCAAAATTAAGGAGAAACCATGTGAGAATGAAGAAGTGAGTGCTTTAAGGTTGCAAGTCGAAGCTCTAACCAAGGTTCTAACCAAACTCACAGGATCAGAAATTCCAAATGCACCGAAAGCCGAAGTAAAAGAAGAACCTAAACCTGAAGAAAAGAAAAGCCCTTTGGAAGAAATGCTAAGAAACTTCATGAATGAGACTAGAAATTTGAATGAAAATGTTCAAGCCAAAGTAGACATTGTCATTAATAAGATGGAAGCAAAAATAGATCAAATGACAATATTCATGAAGGAAATCCAGCAAGGAAATTTATCTAATGTCGTCGCCATGGACACACAAGAACAATGCCTGGCCATAGCTCTGAGAAGTGGAAAGCAGGAAGCAGAGAGAAAAGAAGTCAAACAGACCAGAACTAGGAGGATTCTGGATGAAGATGATGATCAAAACACAGAAGAGGAGGAGAAAGCGCTGCTAGCTCCACCTGAAAAGACGTCCCATGAGTTCGTGGACTGCTCCAGTGGATATTGCATGGTACCTTATACCTCACTGCCCGAGGAGACTTTGATTGAAAGCTTCTATGAAAGGTTAAAGATGCTAGATTCAGTTAGTGATGGTGATGTGCTTGGTACGACACCCAATGAGGCATGGGAGATCAATGAAAATCTGACAGAAACCACTCAGTTCCATGCCACTCCTCATGATGAGCCAGAATGCCAACTTTCAGAGCAGCAGCAGGAAGGTAAATTAAAAGAAAATCCCATCAAGGTCAGTGAGCTTGAACTTAATTTTCACTATGAACCTAGTTCATGTAATATCTCATGCAAGTTAGGAGATTTGGAGATTGAGAAAAATTCATATCATTTCAAGCCTGTTTCTTTTTCTCCTAAGAATTATAACTCTGAAATGCATGATTTAGGCTTAGTGATTGCAGTACCTGATCCCCTTGCTGTTAGGCTTAGATGGTATTTAAATAATATGTTCGAGAAAGCGGAGGATTACTTGATTATAATTTCTTATGCTATGCACCCAATGTGCAAGTTGAAATTTTTTGTGCAGGATCTGAGAAAGAAAAAGAAGAAAGATCCTCTGAGGATCAAGGAAGTGGACTTCGGTTGAAAACACCGAATCCCGTCTAGCTCAGGACGTTAAACAAGCGCTTCTTGGGAGGCAACCCAAGCTTTTAAAGTTTTTTTGAAGATTTCATTTTAGTTTTTTGTGTTGATCCTAATGCTCCTTTGAGATCGATCCTTATGCAGGAAGCTCGTGAATTTGTGCCTAGCTCTCTTCGGACGAAAATTCAAGACGTTTCAGATTCTCTCGCTTTTTCAGGGCAGTATCAATCTCTCTTTATCTGGTTAAATATTCATACATTGGGGACAATGTACATTTTAAGTTTGGGGGGGAGATCTGCTCTGCTTAGGTTTTGCATAAGTGATGCTTATGATTAATTAAATGCATGTTGATGATGATGACGTTTGATGATTTGCTTTTAGCCATAATTCTCTCTTATTGCTGCAAATTTGAAAGCATGTCTAAATTCAAGAAAATTTAAAATTTTTTCTTTGAATCCCTTGCAAAGTATTATGATTCACTTGTTTTATTATGATTTTGAAAGCCTAGATGAAAGTTATATGCTTTAGAAGTTCGTTGTCACTCCGATAGGTGTAAAGTTTGTCTAGATAGCTTTCTTGCGTAATAGTTAGTAATACTGAGCTTTGGGAAAAAGAAATGCTTTGATTCAAAAAAAAAAAAAAAAAAAAAAAAAAAATGCTCCACTTTCTTGAGAGCGTTAGTAACCAGGGGCATTCATGACACCCATCGTTTGCCTTTGCATGAAAGCGCTAGAAAGAAATGAGCATGCTTCGGCAACCTGAAAGATGAGGCGCTCGTAGTTGGATGCTTTAATCACCAATGTTGGCAAGCCAGAACGAAGGCGCTACATCTAAAAGGATTTCAAAAAAAAAAAAAAAAAAAAAAAAAAAAAAAAAAAAAGAAGCAAGTTTGGGGGACGCCCCAAGAATTATGGGCACCTCAGTAAGGTAGCACTTGCTAGATAAGTGAGATGGCTAAACGGGCGAGCTTTAGTGCCAGTGTAGGGGGAAGATGAATGGAGGAGTGTATAAATGATTCCGGGCTAGTAAAAATTGTGATAAGGCAGTTGATGATTCATTTTTGCAAGGGAGGATAGGATTAGATTTTAAACTTCTTGATGGTTGTTCATGCTTACTTATTTGTTTCAATAGTTTGCATTCATGGCTAGAAGCATGGAGGATAGAGTTGTTAGCATGCAAGTTATGATTCATATGCATTACTTTATTTTGCTCGGGACTAGCAAAACTTTAAGTTTGGGGGTGTGATGACATGCAAAAATGTCATCATTTTCCCATTAATTTTAGCTAGTTTTATGCATGAATTGTGAGCTTTAATGTATTTTTATGTTGATTTTGTAGAAAACCGAGCTTGAGAAGAAAAACCAAGAATTTTACCAAATTTTGGGCATAAAAAGAAGTTTTTGGGCCATAAAAGAAGAAAAGAAAAGAAGACATTTGAAGTAGAGGCCTAAAAAGCCCAAAAGAAAGAAGAAAGGAGGCCAAAATCCGTGTTTAAGGCTTCTAGAAGGCCTAGCGTCGAGACGCTAGGTGATCAGCGAGGAAAAATCCAGAATCGCGGTAGCGTCGCGACGCTGTCTGCGTAGCGTCGCGACGCTGCGACAACTTCTGCTCCAAGAAAGTATGACGTCAGAGCGTCGCGACGCTGTGACGTAGCGTCTCGACGCTACCGACTTGTTCAGCAAGAAATGTCCAACCCCTTTCCCTATAAAAAGCCCCCTCTCCCAAGGTGAAAATCATCCCATTTTTGGGGAGCTCTCCCCTAGCTCAATAGAGAGAAAAAGAGAGAAGAGTTGTGAGGAAAAAGGAGGAATTGAGCGAGATTCCAAGGCTCGGATTCGAGATGATTGCAGCGGGAGCTTGGGATCAACTTATCGGTTATTTCTTCCTTACTTCTTTGTAATTTCTTATTTTAATTTGAGTTAGGCCCATGGATCAAGATCATTTTGGCAAAATTATTCCCAATTGTGAGTAGATCTTGAGACCTAGGGTCGTTACTCTAGCTAATTGGATATTGTAGCGCAATTACTTGGATTATGTAATGAATTTCTTCATATTTCATCTATGCAATTCATTCTTAATGCTTTTAATCTCTTGATCACGGATTAATTGATTTGTTGGTCTAAATTGATACTCGACAGAGAGAAATTAGATTAGATCCAAATTGCATGGCTAATAATTGCTTGGAACACGAGAGTGAAAGAGAATTGTTAGAAATTGATAATGAAGTTGCTTAATGCCATACTATGATTAACTAAGGAGATGGACACATAAATTAGTTATGTTAGTATGAGATGCGGAGGAACTTGAAAGAGAAATCCGCTTATAATCACTTCTAGATTTATGAAATTGAAGATTATTAGTTACATACATCCATGTGATGGAGCTACAAATCCAAGAAAGCTAGTTAACACCCTAGGTCGAGCCCCCTTTGATAGGAAAATTCCTTTTTACTTGCATGTTTCTTTTTGTTAGTTTTTTTTTTATGTTCGCTTTACCAATTCAAGTTGAAATTCTAAATAAAATTAAAACATGATGGTTCTTGGTACTTAATGGAAATAATTCAAACTCCCTGAGGATTCGATACTCGGAATACTTTCCGTTTTATATTACTTGCGGCTCGTGCACTTTGCGGTCATCAAGCTTGGATTTACAAGAGTGGATTTTAATCGATTAGGACATAAATAAGATCCATTCATTTTGGTAACTCAAGCAATTCAAGTGTTTTATATTAATGATCCTTTAAATCCTAGTTGGTCTGTTGTGTTGTCTCCACCTCAACGAGATCACGAAGACGAGTCGAACGATGATGAATTGGGAGACACTGCTCTTGATTGTTATGAGTTATTGAAATCAATGCCTAATATTACCACACTCAATGATATGAACGAAGACTCAACGTTGTTTACCAGAGCCGACTCTGGCGGTACATGGATTGACAAAAATTAACATTTTCACTAAATGTATGTGGTTAAGACTATATTGTGTATTCTTCGTTTGTTTTTTACCAACTTTTTTTTTTATTATTCATATTACTTTCATACTTCTGAATATGATTGTTGTTTTTTATGTATAGATTATATCATGGACTCCTCTGGCAGAAGCAGCAGCGATGAAGGAGATTAGCCTGATAGAAGATTCGTTCCTAGAGGTGCCATGCTCCATCTAACACGCATTAGGGATGAGGGAGAGAGACTTGTCATAAGATATAATGACTAAGGGCAACCTGTTGGAGCGAACGCCACAACATTGCAAAGTCAACTCGGGGTTCTTGTGCGAAATCAAATCCCTATCACGTATGATCACTGGAGACACGTGCCACGTAATCTGAAGAACAGAATATTTGAATGCATTGTGGTATGTGAATAATAAAATTGTTTGTGAATAATATATCTGCTCTGTTTTTCTATCTAAGTTTTGTTTGATGCGAGATCTAACTCGCTTTGTTGTGGGATTTGTAGTTGAGTGGTCTTGAATAAAGAAGTGTGTTTCTCATTCTTAACAGGTTATGAAAAAATTTTGAGTTAGCTATACGTATGTCGTTATGTTGCCGAAATTTTTAGTTCAGCTAGCTAAAGTCAAGATCTCGGTTGCTACAGTAGATTATTTTGGTTATATGTGTTTTGTTGGGATTAATTTTGTTACATTTAATATGAGTGTAGATGGCATTTGTCGTCGATCCCCGCTCGAAACACAATTTATTGCAATCAGCCTCATCGAAGTGGAGGACTTTTGATCCGAACCACAATACCGCAAGTGCACGGGTCGCATGTAATATAAAATGGAAACATTCCGAGTATCGAATCCTCAGAGTGGTGAAGCGAAATTTAAGTAACGCAATAAATTCTTGAGCACTAAAAATACTTGGGGAAAATAATATTTAGGAACCAAAACATGAAGCGAAAATGAATTAAATATTAAAGCAATTAAAGGTTTGAAATTGATCAATCAAGGAAAAAAAATAAAATATGGAGAAAGAGTTTTTAGTGAGAAGCGGGGTCTTGAAAATCAATTTCTAGCTAAAGAATTATTATAATTAACCAATCTCATTGCCCAACTAATTATACTCCTAGAATCTCCGTTAATCACATAGGATCTCCTCTATGTTTCCCCTGATTCTAATCAATTCATTTTAACAACCTAAGTGTCCTTAGCGCTATTAAAATTCGTTAATTATTACGCTCTGATTCATTTTAGGAATCTCAGTTTAATCAACTAATCTCGTTGTCACGACGGACAATTAAACTAGTTGCATGGATTATGATCTATCCTAATTTATCTTCGTCGAGTTTCCATTAAGAATCGGATCAATATACAACTGGCCAGATTGCATACAACATTACGAGCATCCATACAAATAATTAGTAATAGAGGGCAAGAGAAAGGCAATTATAATAACATTTAACTATATATTTTCATTTCAAGACCCCAAATTGGGGTTTAGCTATACATGGCTAAAGTATCCACAAAATATACAATGGAAAGCATAAATATGAGCAAAATAAAAGGAAAGGAAATGACCGTCGAAGACCCCGTCGCTACCGCTTGAAGTCCCTCCGAGCATTCCTTGAGCCTCCTAGAGTGCTCCCCAAAGCTCCCCAAAATTTTCCCACTAAGAACTCTCCAAAAGGCTAAAAAGCCTTGAGAGAAGGCTCAAAAAGAGCCAAGGAAAAGAAGGAAAGAATATGGAAGGATTGATGATGAAAATAGGCACCAAGGGGCGCCTTATATAGGCTCGGAAATAGGACAGCGTCGCGACGCTGTGACGTCACCCAACTTGCTGGCCAAGAAATGGGACAGCGTCTCGACGCTGTGCAGATTCCAGAACAGTCCACGCGGTTTGGGCTTGAAATTTGGGCCTTTCTTCATTTCTTTTTGGATCTTCTTTGCATGGTTGACTTCTTGGGCTCCCCCTTTGACCCATGGATGGAAATTTGGGTTGGATTGCTCATTTTAGGGCCTTTTTCCACCAACAATCCACAAAGTGCTCATTTGGACAAAATAATGAATTAATTTAGAATTTTTCAATAAAAACACAATTAAAGCGCCTAAAAGCTTAATTATTTAGGACTAAAATAGCGACATTTCTCCCCGCTATCAAGGACATTCAAGTGTACGCTGACTCGAAAGTTTATCATCCCATTTAAAGACAAACCATCTTGTTTGGCTCATCCTCCACGATTGTATAAACACATTTCACAGGCTGATTGGGATGCATTTGTTCGAGCCAGGTTATCTGAAGAATTTCAGGTAATGTGATATAGATTTACATAACATTGTATTAATGTGATATTTTATTTATGAAAAATGTTTTTTTAATTGTTTTTTGAAAATTAGAAATGATCAACAAGTGTGAAGAGCGAAGAATAAATATAATTACCATCTCTCGCGTAAAGGATATGCGAAGTTTGCGGATGAGATGGTAAGTGTTTATAACAATACGAGATTCATAGATTATTACAAATGAAATTTACTGTTTAGATGGTATAAATATTCATAAAATAATATTTGAATACAGACATCTGCTGGGGAGTTAGTCAATCGTGGGACTTTATAGAAAGTCGCTGTTGACCGCAAAGTGCACGGGCCGCAAGTAATATAAAACGGAAAGTATTCCGAGTATCGAATCCTCAGGGAATTTGAATTATTTTCATTAAGCACCAAGAACCATCATGTTTTAATTTTATTTAGAATTTCAACTTGAATTGGTAAAGCGAACATAAAAAAAAACTAACAAAAAGAAACATGCAAGTAAAAAGGAATTTTCCTATCAAAGGGGGCTCGACCTAGGGTGTTAACTAGCTTTCTTGGATTTGTAGCTCCATTACATGGATGTATGTAACTAATAATCTTCAATTTCATAAATCTAGAAGTAATTATAAGCGGATTTCTCTTTCAAGTTCCTCCGCATCTCATACTAACATAACTAATTTATGTGTCCATCTCCTTAGTTAATCATAGTATGGCATTAGGCAACTTCATTATCAATTTCTAACAATTCTCTTTCACTCTCGTGTTCCAAGCAATTATTAGCCATGCAATTTGGATCTAATCTAAATTCTCTCTGTCGAGTATCAATTTAGACCAACAAATCAATTAATCCGTGATCAAGAGATTAAAAGCATTAAGAATGAATTGCATAGATGAAATATGAAGAAATTCATTACATAATCCAAGTAATTGCGCTACAATATCCAATTAGCTAGAGTAACGACCCTAGGTCTCAAGATCTACTCACAAATGGAAATAATTTTGCCAAAATGATCTTGATCCATGGGCCTAACTCAAATTAAAATAAGAAATTACAAAGAAGTAAGGAAGAAATAACCGATAAGTTGATCCCACGCTCCTGCTACGAACATCTCGAATCCGAGCCTTGGAATCTCGCTCGATTCCTCCTTTTTCCTCACAACTCTTCTCTCTTTTCTTCTCTATTGAGCTAGGGGAGAGCTCCCCAAAAAATGGGATGATTCTCACCAAAGGGAAGGGGCCTTTTTATAGGGAAAGGGGCTGGAAATTTCTTGCTGAACAAGTCGGTAGCGTCGAGACGCTACGTCACAGCGTCGCGACGCTCTGACGTCATACTTTCTTGGAGCAGAAGTTGTCGCAGCGTCGCGACGCTACGCAGACAGCGTCGCGACGCTACCGCAATTCTGGATTTTTCCTCGCTGATCACCTAGCGTCGAGACGCTCTAGTCCTAGCGTCGAGACGCTAGGCCTTCTAGAAGCCTTAAACACGGATTTTGGCCTCCTTTCTTCTTTCTTTTGGGCTTTTTGGGCCTCTACTTCAAATGTCTTCTTTTCTTTTCTTCTTTTATGGTCCAAAGACTTCTTTTTATGCCCAAAATTTGGTAAAATTCTTGGTTTTGCTTCTCAAGCTCGGTTTTCTACAAAATTAACATAAAAATACATTAAAGCTCACAATTCATGCACAAAACTAGCTAAAATTAATAGGGAAATGATGACATTTTTGCATGTCATCAGTCGCGAGATTGAACAAAAAGACAAATGAATATGATAATGATTCCACACGTGAGATGGCATGTAGAATTGTGAGTATACACCTCCCTAATATATATTATGTGTGGTTATTATAAATACTAAATTTCATACCACTTATTTACCTGTGACAGGATGAATTACAACAAAACGACCCAAACAAAGATATTCTGACTGAAGCACTCGGGACACCTGAACATGGTGGCTGTGTCAGAGGAGTGGGGGATTTTGTGTCGCCATATACGTACTTCAATGTTGTGCGATCTAAATCGAAGTTGGCGAACGATTCATCAACGCCGATTCAAAGTACTCAATTAATGAAGATTGAAGACAAAGAAATCCCACATGTGAGTGATCAAAAGACTGAATAAGTCAAAGAGATCTCACATGTCAGTACTCAAAAGACTTAACATGTCAAAAAGATTTCACCGGTGAGTACTCAAGTCATTCACAAAAGTGACAAAGGAAATGAACAAGATAAAAACAAAATCGTCGTGCCTGAGCCAGAGTCTCCAAAGGTAAACTTGTTTGATATTATATTATACATTTACATTTTGCTTCTAGATTCCTCTGATAGGTTAGAGTCTTACATTCAGTTGTTAGCTCTATTGGGATGCTTATGATTTAAAGTTGTGTTTATGTTCTAGATTTAATAAAGTTTTGGTGAAGTAGTTTGTGCTTAATGAGATTTGTCTCGCTTATGTTGTGAAGTTTGGGGCTTGTTGAGTTGTTTATGGTGTTATAGCGGTGTGTGGTTGAGTTTGGTGATCTTAGAAGTGTGTTTTCTCGTTGAACAGGTGTTATTAAAAAATTGGTTTAGTCCTATGTATGTCGTTATACTGCCAAAATTTTCGGAGCACTTGAGTAGTCTTAATGAATCCTAGGGCGTTATAGTTGGATTACTTTTATTTTTTCATTATACTATCAGTTTCTTGATTTTGTGTGAAGGGAAAACCATGTAAATTAGCTGTAGGCTCGATATCTCACATTGGTGCAACGGGCACAATGCTCGAAAGTGAGGCAAGTGAGATGTGTTGGGTCTTATGCCCTAAAACTCGTAGATAGTAAATGAAACAAATTAATCGATCTCAATAAAGCGTTATTTGAGTAATTCAGTAATTTGGTTATTGAATAATCAAGTTTGCATTAATAAACCCTAAATCCAATAAACTAAGATCCAAGGTTTTTTAAATGAAACTTGGACTAGTATGTGGGGACATACGGGGATCAGTGTCCAAGTAATAACCTAAAAGGTCTATAGTATAGGGATAAGGCTGGGTACCTTATCCTGGTGTCACTATGTGATACGACCCACCTTTTATTTGATACAGACGCAATGATCCAAAGCATCCATGTAGGAGACATGCGGGTGGGGGTATCCTATGCAATAAGTTTGCATAAGACCGGCCCGTGAAATAGTAACCACTAGATGTAACGCCGTTAACTAGTTTAGGTTTCTATTTCAATAGGATGACCTAGGTAACTCAATCTCAATCATGAGTCTGTTATGAACCCCTTTCATGAGGGATTGTCCTTACATTTGTATGGGTGAGAGTGGCTAGTTCGCCGACTCAATAATCCTACCATTTCAGGGGCAAGACCAAATGGGGGCTGGGAACATAACAGTACAAGATGGAATTCACTCCTTCCCCTATTGGGGTAAGTAGATGTGTGTTCCCGTAAGGGCTGATTCTAGGGCTTGAACAAATGCGCGTCGTCCTCTCTTGGCCCGAGAGGAACTCCTGTTTAGTGGTTGGACCCTAAACAACTTGTTCATTAGAGGAATCAGTGGTACTTAAGGAACCAGAGGTAACCCAGGGGTAAAACGGTAATTTGACCCAGCTGGTGTTACGAACACACGTGAAGGATTGACTTACTGCATTGGTCGATATCCGTGGACACAGAAATATTCTACAGTGAGAAGAGTGCAGCTGTGGGTCTTTAGTTGAGTGACCCACAGTTAACGAATGTTGACTAAACTTGGTTAATGAGTTTGGCCAATTAGTCTCGTATCGTTTGAGCTTCTGATCTGTAGGTCCATTAGGTCCCACTGGTAGCTCGTAAAGAGACTTGAGGCAATTAAGTATAAATTATAAATTGAACAATTATAAATTGAAAGTGTTCAATTTATTTGGGGAATCGTATAATGTATATTGATGCATTATAATATAAAGTTTATGAAACTTTATAATATAATTTTTGAATTAATTTCAAAAATTAATTCTTTAGAGAAAATATTTGAAAGAGTTCAAATAAATTTAATAAGAATTGGATTCATATTAATTTTAATAAAATCCCTAAGATTAAATATATGATTTTTAATTTGGTAATTAATTAATTATTTATTAAAATTAGAGACCTTTTCCTATTAGGAAAGAAAATATTTGAAAGAGTTCAAATAAATTTAATATGAATTGGATTCATATTAATTTTAATTTTAATAAAATCCCTAAGTTTAGATATATGATATTTAATCGGAAAATTAATTAATTATGGAATTAATTAATTATTTATTAAAATTAGAGACCTTTTCCTATTAGGAAAATGGTCTTGGCCTTTACCTATAAATAGGACCCCTGGGGTGGGGTGAAAGACATCTCATTCATTCTCCTACTCTCAGAGAATTCCCCTCAAGGCTTCCTCTAGACTCCCACTAGTCTCCTGCCTCTAGAAGTCTCAGAGTCATACCGGTGTAGCCATAGTGATGGTGTTCGCACTAGTTCGTGATTAATTCACAAGCAGCTGGTGAATTTAATCTGAGTTGTCAACGAGAGTAAGTAATTTGTTACTTTATAAATTCGATTTAGATATAATATTTTTGTATGCTTGGCCTTAATATTAATTTAGAATAGTTCTATGTTTGTTGCCAATGTATTGGTATTTTAGTTTAAACAAAATTAATTACGAATCGGTCCCAATCACGCTTCCGCTTTACGGAATTACGGAATTCCAATCCTTCAAGATGGTCAATGGAGTTCTCCTAGGAAAACACAATGCCAAAGTGTTTGTTGACATGATCATTGTTGAAAAAGAGAACCCTCGCATCCCAATTCCAATGAAAGATAAGATAGAGTTTCTCTCCTAATCTATAGGTGTTGCAGTTGCTTGGCCTCGTGCTTTGGTTGCTCTATGTAAAGATAAGGTATGTTTCTCTCGAACATATATTTAATTTGAATTGTGTGTCAATGCCCTATATATATCACATTTCAAATATATTGTGTTTTAATTTTTTTTGGGAAAAATACACTTTTGACCCTTGAGGTTTGGGTTAAGTTACACTTTGGTCCCTGAGTTTTCAAACTCAACAAAAATACCTGTGAGGTTTGAGATCAGGAGCAATTTAGTCCCTACCGTCCAATTTGCCGTTAAACCCTAACGAACTGCTGATGTGGCACCATTATTTTAATAAAAAAATATTTTTCTCGGCCGCCGGCGACTGATTTGTTTTTTTTTCTCTTTTTCCTTCTTCTTTTTCTTCTTCCTCCCCTCTTTCCACTATTTAAAAAAAAAAACAAAAACGAAGGGGGAAAACCCCCTTCGATTCCAGCGCCGGAGAGGGAGGAGGGAGGTCCCTCCTCCGTTTCCGGCGTCGGAGACGGAGGGAGGTACCTCCTCCCTCTCCGGTTCGTTTTCTTGTTTTTTTTTTTTTTATTTTTTTAAATAGTGAAAATAGGGGTGGAAGAAGAAAAAGAAAAGAAAGGAAGGGAGAAAGGAAAAAAAAAGTCAGTCGCCGACGAGCGGTGGTCGTCGGCCGTCGGAGATAAGAAGAAGAAGAATGAGGAAATTCATGAAGAAGAAGAAGATGGAGAAGAAGAAGAAAAGTAAGTGAGAAGGAGAAATAATTAAAAAAGTAAAAAAATAATAATATTTTATTATTTTAATATTTTTTTGTTTAAAAAATTTTAAAAATAATTTTTTTATTAAAATAATAGTGCCACGTCAATAGCTGTTAGGATTTAACAGAAAAATAGACGGCAGGGACCAAAGTGCTCCTTATCTCAAACCTCAGGGGTATTTTTGTTGAGTTTGAAAACTCAGGGACCAAAGTGTAACTTAACCCAAACCTCAGGGACCAAAAGTGTATTTTTCCCTTTGTTTTTTTTATAGGACTCGAAACATAAAACCGTGATAAAACACTCATTTCCTAATTCGGCAACCACACCTCTATCTATTAAATTCCTGTATCGCTATGCCGAAAAGCTAGGCAAGGATGATCTGATGCGAGTGCCCATTAGCGATAGGATATTTACAGCAAACAAAACATTATATCTCATGCTCGATGATATAATGCAATTTTGTAGTATGGTCGAGATATCAAACACTTGTGTATTGGTCTATATTGCGTAAGTATACTATTTTAGTAATATTATAATTTCATTTACATTTATTTAATAGTATATAGTCTTATAAGTATGCTACAGGTTCCTTTGGACGCATTTTAAGGAGACTAGTAGACTAGACATGTTTAAGATCGTGGACTCAAACGACATTGCACCGGTCTTTGGGACCAAGGAAAGCCGTGCAAAAGGTTTAACTACCGTATTTTCTTCAGTACAACCAGGACAAATGGTACTCCTTCCATATAATCCTGGGTAAGAGTAAATATATATCAATGTTTGTTAGATTTAAACAAGTTTTGATAGTTGGTAATTATTGGATTGTATTTCTTTGGTTTTGATATATGAATCACTGGGTATTGTGTGTTGTGAATGTAAGTGACAATACCGTTTATATATTGGACTCCTTACATCCTAGTCTCTTGGATGACATCAAACATGTTGTAAACACGTAAGTTTATTTGTTAAGCTAGTATATGCACTCGGATAGTTTGTTCATTACTTATGTATTTCTTTTGTATGTTTAATTTCTTTTTAACTTCATATATAGAGCATTGAGGGTTTGTATGGCACAAAGTACATCGAAGCAACAACGAAAGACGACTTCTTGGATACCTGTAAAGGTAAGTAGTAAATTTTTAATATTATGTAAATGAGTTTTTGAATATATTTTAAATACTGTTATGAGTTTTTTTTTTTTTTTTTTTAAGTGTCCTCGCCAACAAGGTTGCGTTGAATGTGGGTACTACGTGATAAAGTTTATGAGAGAAATTCTACATAATCTAGAGAAGCCCATCACTGCTCTCGTAAGTTTTGGATATTTCTAAACTTAGACTTGTGTATTATATATACGATAAGACACTTTTCCTTCAATATAATAGTAATATCTATCCTCTTTTTTTTTTTTTTTTTTTTTTTTTTTTTTTTTTTTTTTGCAGTTTTATACTAAGAATCCCTTCACACAAGAACAGTTGGACAAGGTGCGAGTTGAATGGGTGACACATGTGTCAAACTTCACGTGAAGTGTATTCATCATTGTGGTAGCTAGCTGTTTCATTTTAGACGATATAGGATATGGGTAGGGTTTTCATGACATATATATGTGGTAGTTTGAATGGACAATAAGGCGATTGTGCATACATTTAATTTTTTTTTTGTAAATCTCTTGGTTTACTATATAGTTTAGAACAATTTAGTGGTTTTGGATATTGTATTGTGACGTTTGGAGTTTTTTTGGATCGAATGAAATAAAGTATTTGATGTTTTCTCAATTGTTGTGGTTGGATTGAATATTATTCTCAAATGTTCGTTTTAAATATCTGTAGATTATTGGATCAATTAAAATATTTTGCATTGCAATAATAGGTATTCAAGATGTGGGATTTGAATTATGACAATAAATATGTTGCAGGTGGTATGAGGAAAGATGTCATTTTAAAACCGTCATTAATGTAGTCATATACGTCGGTTGTAAACTGTCATTGTTGTAATCTCTGATCGTAGGGATCGACAAAGATGTCGGTTTTAAATTGTTATCGTTGTAATCCGTGATCGTACATGAAATATCACAGAAGCGTTTGATGACGGTTTGAAACCGTTATTGTTGTAATCCGTGATTGTAGGGGTTAGATCACACCAAGAACAACCACGGTTTTAAATCGTGATTGTTGTAATCCATGATCGTAGGGGTTCAATCACACCCAGAACAACCACGGATTTAAATCGTTGTTGTTGTAATCCGTGATCGTAGGGGTTAGATCACACCTAGAACAACAACGAATTCAAATCCGTGATCATAAGGGTTTAATAACGGTGCATAACTGACATCTAAGCCCATAATTGTTGTAGTGCCAAAAACTGAAAAATCGTCCATAAATACCTCAACAGTGGACTCAATCATATCAGAAAAAATTGCTAACATACACCGCTGAAATGTTGCTGGAGCATTGCAAAGGCCAAAAGGCATTCGCCTGAAAGCAAATGTCCCATAAGGGCAGGTGAAAGTGGTTTTTTCCTGATCCTCATGAGCAATGGTAATCTGGTTATACCCAGAATAACCATATAAGAAACAGTAGTAAGCCTGACCAACCAACCTATCCAACATCTGGTCAATAAATGGCAGAGGGAAATGGTTCTTACGGCTGGCTTTGTTAAGCCTCCTGTAATCCATACAAACCCTTATTAGTCACTACCGTAACACCTCCTTTCTTAGGAACACATTGGACAGGGCTCACCCAATTGCTATCTGCAATTAGATAGATAATCCCAGCATCTAACCATTTTATTACCTCCTTCTTAACAACTTCTTTCATTGCAGGGTTAAGCCTTCTCTGTTGCTCAATACTCCTAAAGGATCCCTCCTCTAGAGTTATTTTATGCATACAGAAAGACGGGCTAATTCCCTGGATGTCAGCCAATGTCCAACCTATTGCTTTGCAGTATTGCTGCAACAACTTTATTAAGGCCTCTTCATCCTCCGACATTAAATCTGATGCAACAATAATCGGCAACGTCTCACCCTCCCCAAGATACACATACTTTAGATGATTCGGTAAAGGCTTCAAATCTAAAGTAGGTGCCTCAATCAGGGATGGCTAATAGGAGGAGCCTTTCTTTCATTCAAATCTAAAGACTCAAAAACATCCTCACACCTAAAAACTTCTTTTTCATTTTTTCTTCCTAGAGTACAAACTTCTAAATCTTCTACACTAATCTCTCCATGTTCTTCCAAATGTTTATTTGTCAAATCCTCAATTGCTGTCTCAACAATTGTGTTCTCCAGAATTCGAATGAAAGAATAATCTTCCACTTCATCTGGATACTTCATGGCCTTAAAAACATGAAATTTCAGTTCCTCATTATAATCCCTCATTGTTAATTCCCCTTTTTGAACATCTATCAATGCCCTACCAGTAGCCAAAAATGGACGACCAAGAATAATTGGGACATCTTTATTTGCCTCATAATCTAAGATAATAAAATCAACACGAAATATGAATTTATCTACTTTCACTAAGACATCCTCAATTTTACTCTCTGGATATGTGATAGACCTATCAACTAATTGGAGTCTGACTGTGGTAGGCCTAGCTTCACCAATACCTAGCTTTCGATAAACTGAAAAAGGCATTAGGTTAATGCTCGCGCCTAGATCACAAAGTGCTCTACCTAACTCTTTTCCATCTATAGAGACATGAATAGTAAACGACCTTGGATCCTTAGCCTTGGTTGGTAGCCCATTCTTAAAAATAGCACTACATTCCTCAGTAAGAGATACAGTTTCAAATTCTCCTAACCTCTTTTTTTTAGTCAAAATATCCTTTAGAAATTTTGCATAATTTGGCATTTTCTCTATAGCTTCTACTAAAGAGATATTTATATGCAACTGCTTAAGAATTTCTAAAAACTTCTTAAATTGACCATCCTGATTCTTAAGCTTCTGCCTTTGTGGAAAAGGTAGAGGTGGTACATAAGGTGGGGGCGGTACATAAGGTGGTTCTACATCTGGAATAGAACTAGATGCTCCAACATTACTATTGCTGCCTCCATCATTTTTACCAAACTCCAACTCTTTTTCAACAACAATATTTTTATCACTATTCTTCTCTACGTCCTGGGGTTTACTAGGCTTTTTTCTCTCTTCTAGTGGCTTACCACTCCTTGGAGTCATTGCTTGCACCTGCTCCTTACCTTCCCTTCTAGGGTGCTCAGTATCCGCAGGAAGTTTCCCTTGAGGTCGTGCCTTCAGCTCATTAGCTAGCTGACCCATTTGCAATAACAAGGCTCTCATTGAAGCTTGATTACTTTGAATTGCGGCATCTGTACGAGCCATATATTCTTTCATCATAGCCTCAAGACAACTCTCCGAATTTTACTAGGGCAATGCATGCGATTTAGGAAATCCTGACTAGTTTACCTTTTGTTGTGCCTGGGGGACTTGAGAATTGCTTCCTTGTCCTCCCCATGCAAAGTTCGGGTGATTGCGCCAACCTGGATTATAAAAATTAGAATATGGGTTATTCCTTTGATTACCTACAAAAAACACAGAAGCTAGATTGTCGGGGCAAAACTCATAGTTGTGCTCTTCACCACAATAGACACATGATTCTTCTGCGTAACTTGATTCTCAACTGCAGTAGGTTCCACCACTGGTGCCTGTGGAACATGACTAAGCACTGTTACATTTTGAAGAGTGTTAGCTAGCATTGCAATAACAACCCTAATGGTAGACACACCATCAACTTCTAACACACTCTTAACTTTTTTATTTGAGCCTCTAACATCTGACCACTGACAACTATTGGTTGATATTCTTTCTAAAATTTCATGGGATTCATTAAAGGTTTTTGCCAAAAGGGCCCCTCTCGCAGAAGCATCGACCATACTTTGGGTGCTACATTTAGCCCATTGTAAAATGTTTCCATTTGAATACAATGAGGTAAACCATGGTGGGGACACTTTCACAAAAGCTCCTTAAACCTCTCCCAAGCCTCACTAAAAGTTTCATCTTCGAGTTGCCTAAATCTCACTATCTCACTCCTCAACTTGACATTCCTAGTTGGTGGAAAATACTTACTAAGAAATTTTTCCGCTAACTCATTCCATGTTCTAATTGATCCTGGAGCAAAAGAATTTAACCACGCCTTCCATCTCTAAGAGAATACAGGAACAAAGTTAATCTAAGGGCATCTCTAGACACTCCCTGAATTACAAACGAATCACTAACTCCTAGAAAATACTTAAGATGTAAATGGGGGTCTTTAGATAATAAACCATGGAACTGACCCACGGTTTGCAACATCTGAAACATTACCGGTTTCATTTCAAAATTTGCTGCCTGAATTTTAGGACGTGCAATTCCTGGATTTAACTCATCAAACATCGGAAAAGCATAGGCTCGAATGGCTCTGGCCCTATCATTTGCTACAAAAATAGGGTTCTCAGCCTGGTTATTTTGTTGTCCATTTTGCTCTAGCGGTTATTTGGCTGTAACACATGATTCTGCTGGGGATCAGCTTGATCTTCTCGAATTTCTGGGAGATGTGACACGTTATCCATTGGATTTTGATTGCTTCGTTGCTTTCTCCTTCTTCTTCTTAATGTTCTTTCAATTTCTGGATAAACCTGGAATCTCACCCCAAGAGGATCGCTCATGCACCAATCTCACACCTGGAAAAACAAAAAGAAACAATAAAAAAGTTCACGCACCAAACCACTAAAACTCATACACAAAACAAATCAGATAAAAATTTATTCAATTCCCCGGCAACGTTGCCAAAAAATTGTTGCCTTCTAGAGTGGGTTAAAAATATGATAAAAATGATCTCTAGAATATTATGCAAGTGCACATAGTCTGCAGCAAGTGATAAGTAATTTATCGTATCCACGAGGTTTTGAATAGCTTTCACTCTACCTATCTTGTGTAACTTTTTAGTAGTTTCAAGGTTGTTAAAATGATTGATTTTGAAATGTTGCTGAAGCAAAAGAAATAATAGAGCAGAATGTAAACAGATAAAGTTGACAAATTGGAAACAGGCATTGGTTAAGATTTCCGTAATTGTTTAAAAAGATGCTCTAGCAATAATATTGATAAGGCATTCTCTTGCAGTCTTATTAGCAGGATCCTCCCGAAACTCTGGATTTTTTGGAATGTGTTTCAACTCCAATGACACTCTACCGATCAAGCACTAGGCGACTGGTTATCCCTGTTGGGTTTTATTCCCTAAAACTCGTAGATAGTGAATGTAACCATTGACCGAATATTAATGAAATAATATTAATATATTTTTCCATTAAATGATTTAATTATTTTATATTTGTCTTTGCCTAAAATAACCCTAATCCAATAAACTAGACATCCTAGGCTGTAATATGAGTCTTGAACTATATGTAGCGACATATGGGGATCACTCTTCAAGAAACAGGCTAAAGGGTCTATAGTATAGGGATAAGACTGGGTGCCTTATCCTGGTGACACTATGGATACGACCCACTTTGTATTTGATACAACGCTATGATCCAATGCGTTTGTGTAGGAGACATGCAAGTGGGGGTATCCTATGCAATGAGTTTGCGTAAGACTGAATCGCGAAATAGTAACCACTAGTTATAACACCGTTAACTTGTTGGTTTTCTATTTCACTAGGACGACCTAGACAACTTAGTCTTAATCCTGAGTTGATTATGGACTCCTGCTCATGAGAGATTGTCCTTTGATTTGTATGGGTCAGAGTGACCAATACGCTGACTCAATAAGCCTACCATTTTGGGGGTAAGACCGAGTGGGGAGCTGGAAACATAATCATACAAGAAGGAATTCACTCCTTCCCTGTTGGGTTTAATGGCCTATAAACTCATAGTTTGTAAATCATTAAACATATTCTATTTCCAATAAAGACGTTATTGAGGTTATTCAGTAAAAGATGTTATTGAATATGTAAATTTGGAATGATTCACCTAAATCCAATAAACTAAGATCCTTTACTATAAAATGAATACTCGAACTATATGTAGAGACATATCATAGGATCAAGTTCAAGTTTATAGTCAAAATCGTCTAGAGTATAAGGATAGGGTTGGGTGCCTTATCGTGGGGACACTATGGACGCGACCCACTTTGTATTAAGTACAAACGATGAGATCCTAAGTCGTTCATGTGGAGACATGCGAGTGGGGGCGTCCTATGCAATGAGTTTGCATAAGACTGGACCACGAAATAAGTCACTTTCTCTTAACGTCGTTTACTGAAGAAACCAACTATTTCTCAAAGATGACCTAGGTAACTCGTTCTTAATCCTGAGCTAACTATGAACTCTTGTTTATACGAGATTATCCTTTGATCTGCATGGGTGAGAGTGGGCAGCATCACCGACTCAATAAGCCTACCATTTTGGGGATAAGATCGAATAGATAGCTGGGGACATAGTCTCGCAAGATGGAATTCTCTCCTACCCATTTCGGGGATAGTAGAGAGGTTGTTCCCTTAAGTACTAACTCCAGGACTTGAACAAGGGGCCCCACCCTCTCGTTGGATCGAGAGGGACTTAGGTTTGATGGTTGGACCACAAACCGATTGTTCATTAGAGGATTAGTGGAACTTAAGGAACAAGAAGTACTATAGGGGTAAAACGGTCATTTGACCTAGCTATAGCTACGAACAACCTGTGAAGGATCGACTTACTGAACATGGTTAAATCAAGTGGACGAAAATATATCTATGGTGAGGGGAGTGCAACTATCGGGCTATAGTGGAGTGTTCCGGTAGTTAACAAATGTTGGTTAAGCTTGGTTAATGAGATTAGTCGGTTAGCCTCGAATCGTTGGAGCCCATGATCTATAGGTCCATTAGGTCCCCCTACTAGCTCATATCGGAATAAAGCCTAGAACTATATGATAGGATTCTTTGAATCGTTCAAAATCGAGAAAAAAGGTATTATCGTAAATTGTGTTTGACTCAATAATTTAATTATAAATTAATTTAGAAAATGAGACATAAAGTATTTAAAAGTGTTTTAAATACCATAGATATGTATTAGGAATCATATATGATGAATTGCACAAGGTTGGTATGATTAATTGGATTAATCATAAGAAATCATTTTGAAAAATCTCAAAATAGTTACCTAAAGTTAAAATTCAATTTGGAATTGAAATTTACATTAAATTGCAAGCTAAGAAATCTGATTGAGGATCAAACTTAGTGGATTTAGATGGATTTCCACTCTTGCATGTTGATACAAAGTGGAATACAACACATCCATGCACTTGTTGAATGTGTTGTGACTTCAACACCTAGAATCCACTTTGGCTTGCATTACCACCATGTGTCTTGTGTCTTGAGGCTTCTCCTTGCATGGAATATCTCAATAAGTAGAGTGTGAATCAGATTCAAGCCTAAGAGAGCCATTTCCATATTGTTATGTTGTTGGATTTTGGTCTCAAACTCACTCATCTCCATATATCTCTCTATTGCTTGAACCTTCAAGCATTCCCTTCCCATTCCCTATCTCTATAGACTCCCACAAGTCGTTCTTGGCCCGGAGAATAGTAGGGAAGACACTAGAGGTGGTCCACACACCGTTCGTGATCAACGGAATCAAAGGAAGTTGTTGAATCGGTCTCCACAAAGGTTGGTACAAATTATGTTCTCTGCTTACGGTATTTGGACAACATGTTTTCATTTTCTAAAATTGATGTAATTAAGTGCCTCCTCCGATCCTAAAATTGCTTCCACATATGTTATATGAACACCTTCATTCCCGACTTTAGGGAAGTAGATGAGTGTTCCCTTAAGTGGTGACTCCGAGTCTTGAACAAAGGGCCCTACCCTCTCAATGGCACGAGAGGGTTTTCTGTTTGATGGTTGGATCACACACAAATAGAGGAGAACTGGTACTTAAGGAAATAGAAGTATCCCAGGGGTAAAACGGTAATTTGACCTAGCTGGTGTTACGGACACTCGTGAAGGACTAACTAGTCGTTATTGGTCTATATCCGTGGACAAAGAAAATATGTCTGCAGTGAGAGGAGTGCAACTGTGAGTCTATAGTGGAATGTACACACAGTTAATGAATATTGATTAATTTGGTTAATGAGTTTGACCAATTAATCTCACATCATTGGAGCTTATGATCTGCAGATCCATTAGGTCCCACTGGTATCTCATAAAGTAATTTGAGGCAACTAAGTAATAAATGTAAATTGAAAGTGTTCGATTTACTAAGGGAAACAATATAATATATATTGATATATTATTATGAGAGAAATTAATATTTGAAGAAATTCAAATATTAATATAAATTTGAGTCACATTAAATTTATGGAAGTTATTGTGTCTTTGAAGAAAAATTTCCAGCGAAGAAATCAAGAAAGAGTCTTTGCGTTTTCGTTCGTTGGAGCATCGTTGGCGAAGAACAGTCAAGTCTACAACGAAGGTTTGTAACGGTTCTTTCCCTTTTTCTTTAGAAAAGCATTAGAATAAAAATAGTTTTATTTTCAAACTTTTTTCAACGACTTTAAAGTATGTTTAAATTTTTATTTTGCCTTTTCGTAACGGTATTTTAATATTAATTAATATACGGCGCAAGATCCTATCGATGCGCTTCCGCTGCGTCGGGGATTTGATCCCCTTCAATTGGTATCAGAGCCATCGCTGTCCCTATTAATTGATATTAAAATTTGTGATAGGCTCTAATAGGTGGGATTTATGCATAATGTATGTTCGGTTTGCATTGAACTGTTTGGGTTAATTTTATGGCCATAGATTTTATTTTTATGTGATTTTGATCATGTAAGGGTCCGCTGTTTCGGGTATTTTATATAAAATCGAGTCCTATGAAAGTCCGGGTCTAGATTAAGCTTCCATGAGATAAAAATTGAAGAAACCGCGGCTGAAATCGAAGAAGAAAACCGGGAACAAGCTGCTGTTTTGCCCATAAAATCGTTCCAGACATAACAGTGTCGGGACGCTATTCACAAAGCGTCTTGACGCTGTCCCGATTCGCAGACGAGGAAGAACAGTTCAAGTTGCAGCGTCGGGACGCTGTGTTGATAGTGTCTTGACGCTGTCACGATGCAGCGCAAACTAGGGTTTCAAGAAGGCGCGGTTCAAGCAGTTTTGGGCGGTTCAGTTCGTGGATTGGACCAGTTCGGCTAGGCTGGGACCTATTTGGTCCGGTTCAGCTAGTTTTTGGCTTGGTTCGTGATTTTGGAGGTTGGTTCGAGGTTGTTCAGGGCGGTTCGTGCTGTCTAGACCGATTTTTGGAGCTGCAGAAGAATTTTAGGATAGAATTTAGCTAAAATTAATTTAATTTAATGCTTTATTTTATCCCAGGGGCCAAAATTAACCGGTTCAATTGCTATTTATATGCTTTATGGATGTCATATAGAATTTTTAATCCCACCTTAGGTTATAAACATGCTCATGCATTTATTTATATATATTACAAATTGTTATAATGTATGTTTTAAATGCATGAAATTGTTTTCATATTTGTTAATATAAGTGTATAATAATTATATAAAAATAATAAAGCATGAAGCATGTGATTACTTAGATTAAATATAAATAGTTATATTTAATATGATGAATGCAGCATGCTTGATTGATTTTCTTGATTGGCTTATATTTGTTATATTAAAAGAAAATCAATATTGCATGAAGCATGAAACATCCATAGTTATTAATATAATTGTTATATTATTCATGCGATGCGATTAGTATGGTTTAATTATTTAATTTGAATGAGATTGTTGAATGAATTAAACCCTAGATTCTTGATTATAGGACTAATCATTAAAATTTGGAATAGTTCTTTAATATTAATGATTAGAAACCGTCAATCTATAATCAAGAATTGCATGCAAACATAAGAACATAGGATAAATTGGATTAATTTTAAATTTTTAAAATTAATTAGACCTAGATCAGTTTCTAATAGGATTAGAATTATTTCTTACTTAGAATTAAAAATAGTTTTAATTGACTTAGTAGGAAAAACATTGTTATGATTATAAGGGAACTCCACCGGTAAAGTTCTGTCTAAGGCTGGGGGTATTTAAGTTGACGGTTTACGGAACACGTCCTACCTGGGAACTGACCCGGAATACCGAAGTTGAATTAATCATAGTTAAATGTTAGCATGCAATGTCACTAGGTTTGTTAAAAGTGTTTAATACACCTAGATCTTTAGAGTAAAGACCTTACACTACTGTGGTTATAAGGGAACTCTCTTGGTAAAGTTCTGTCTAAGGTTGGGGGTACTTAAGATGACGGTTTACGGAACACCTCCTACCTGGGAACTGACCCGAACCTTGAGTTCAATTAACCATAGTAATGTTGACTTGCAATGTTTGGTTTATTAAAAGAAGTTTAATTCACCTAAAACATTGCGGTTGAATCCTTTCCATAATTGTTATAATAGGATCAGACTTAGATAGACTGACTTAGCCGAATCTTATCTAAGTTAAACAACCCTAAATTATCCTAAGGACATTTTCAGTGGGAGGAAAATTACAAAACGAGATTTAAATAAAGTTTTGCTCCTACGTCCCTATATTCACAACGTGAGGTTCATGCTCGGCTACGAGACATGTATGTCGTCTAATCTTGGGCAAGTGGGAGAAATGTATAATGGGTATAAGGATTCCCTAGTTCATTGTATTATTTTAGTATAGTTACTTTATGAAATATACAATACACATGACATTTCCAGCTTAAGATTATTGCATTTACATCCCACTAAATAGTGTTTTAGTTCAAGTGAGAGTTTGTTGGGTTTTATGCCCTAAAACTCGTAGATAGTGAATGTAACCATTGACCGAATATTAATGAAATAATATTGATATATTTTTCCATTAAATGATTTAGTTATTTTATATTTGTCTTTGCCTAAAATAACCCCAATCCAATAAACTAGACATCATAGGCTATAATATGAGTCTTGAACTATATGTAGCGACTGATAACTCTCCAAAAGGGAGTTATTTAGGCCTTAGTTCTATAGTGTTTTGTGTGTCATTTGTGCTAAATAGGGTTGTTTTTAGATGAATATTATATGTTTTAACCCATTTGGAAGAATGAATGCCTTGGAAGTTATTTTGTGCAGAATATACTACTGAGTGACTTGAGGGAGCAAAATCTGTGACCCAGCAAAGTAGGGAGCAAAATCTGTGACCCAGCAAAGTAAGGAGCAAAATCTTTGATCCAGCAAAGTAGGGAGCAAAACTGCCACGTCACAGCTCGTAATCCATTTTAATGAACTGAAGTTAGTTAAGCTATTTTCGGATCTAAGAAGCTTTTAGAGCCTGTCACGTGTATAAATTGACCTAATTAGGGCTTGTTATCTTTCTATAAAAGGGAAGAGTCGTCTCAAGTCCAAAACATTACATCCATGGAGAAGGAAAGTCATATTCTATTCGTGGAGGCTTACTTCCCATCTTTGGGAGCTGAATAAAGGAGGAAAGAATAGAGACTTCAAGAAGACCACCAATTACGAATTTGACCAAGGGAATTAATCTTTTCTTGTAATTTGTTGTAATTATGGATGCACATACTCAGATTGTAGCGTGTGTTATCATGAGCTTTATGAACTAAATTTGCTTAGGTGTTGGTTAGGAGTCATGTCATTGTCGTGCTTATTTCTTTATGCAATATATGTTGATTTGAGCATCTTGATTATTTGTTGTGCATATTTTTATTTTGTGCCCGCCTGGCCAGCCGGTATGAATACCACTTCTTAGTTTCAGGGATGATTTGAGAAGTGAGTGACATTTAAACACACTAGATCATTGTGTATTGGTGAACGCCAGTGACTGAGTTAGGGATAACCAGTTGCCTAGTGCTTGATCAGTAGCACGTCATTGGAGTTGAAACACATTAAAAAAATCCAGAGTTCCGAGAGGATCCTGCTAATAAGATTGCAAGAGTTTTGCCTAATCAATAATATTGCTAGAGCATCTTTTAAAAAAATTACTAAATCCTGACCAACGCCTGTTTCCAATATGTCTGCTTAATTTGTTTACTTTCTGTTTTATCATTTCTTTTGTTTCAGCATTGTTCCAAAAATCAATCCTTTTATCTAATCTGTTTTGTGTATGTGTTTTAGTTGTTTGGTGTTAGAACTTTTTGATTGTTTCTTTTGTTTTTGCAGGTGTGAGTTTGGTGCATGAGCGATCTGCCTGGGGTGAGGTTCTATCTTGATCCAGAAATTGAAAGGACATTCAGGAGCAGAAGGAGAGAGCAGCGTAGAAATCAAAATCCAATGGCTGCGTGTCGCGTCTACCGGAAGTTCCAGAACATCCAGTGAACCCTCAGCAGAATTGTGTGTTGCAGCAAAATCCTCCGCTGGAACAAAATGGGCAACAAAATAAATAGGCTGAGAATCCTATCTTAGTAGCAAATGATAGGGCCAAAGCCTTTCGAGCGTATGCTTTTCCAATGTTTGATGAGTTAAATCCAGGAATTGCGCGTAATCAAATTGAGGCAGCAAATTTTGAAATGAAACCGATAATGTTTCAGATGTTGCAAACCGTGGGTCAGTTCCATGGTTTTTCATCTGAAGACCCTCATTACTTATGTCTTTTCTAGGAGTTAGTGATTCGTTTGTAATTCAAGGAGTGTCTAGGGATGCCCTTAGATTAACTTTGTTCCCGTATTCTCTTAGAGACAGAGCAAAGGCATGGTTAAATTCTTTTGCTCCAGGATCAATTAGGACATGAAATGAGTTAGCAAAAAAATTTCTTAGTAAGTATTTTCCACCAACTAGGAATGCCAAATTGAGGAGTGAGATAGTGGGATTTGGCAACTTGAAGATGAAACTTTTAGTGAGGCTTGGGAGAGGTTTAAGGAGCTTTTGCGAAAGTGTCCCCACCATGGTTTACCTCATTGTATCCAAATGGAAACATTTTACAATGGGTTAAATGCAGTAACTCAAGGGATGGTCGATGCTTCGGCTGGAGGGGCCATTTTGGCAAAAACCTTTAATGAAGCCCATGAAATTTTAGAAAGAATATCAACTAATAGTTGCCTATGGACAGATGTTAGAGGCTCAAATAAAAAAGTTATGAGTGTGTTAGAGGTTGATGGTGTGTCTACCATTGGGGCTGATATTACAATGTTAGCTAACGCTCTTAAAAACGTGACAGGTGTTAGTCATCAGCAGCCGCCAGCTGTGGAGCCTGCTGTAGTGGTGAACCAAGTTATAGAGGAATCATGTGTCTATTGTGGTGAAGAGCACAACTACGAGTTTTGCCCCAGCAATCCAGCTTCTGTGTTTTTTGTAAGTAATCAGAGGAATAACCCTTATTCTAACTTTTATAATCTAGGTTGGCGCAACCACCCCAACTTTGCATGGGGAGGGCAAGGAAGCAATTCGCAAGCCCCTCAAGCACAGCAAAGGGTGAACCAGTCAGGATTTGCTAAATCACAGGTATTGCCCCAACAAAATAAGCAGGCATTGCCCCAGCAAAATTCAGAGAATTCTCTTGAGGCAATGATGAAAGAATATATGGCTCGTATAGATGCCACAATTCAAAGTAATCAAGCTTCAATGATAGCCCTGGAATTGCAAGTAGGCCAACTAGCTAATGAGCTGAAGGCAAGGCCTCAAGGGAAACTTCCTTCAGATACTGAACACCCTAGCAGGGAAGGTAAGGAGCGGGTACAGACAGTGACTCTAAGGAGTGGTAAGCCACTAGAAGAGAGAAAAGAGCCTAGTAAACCCTAGGATGTAGAGAAAAGTAGTAATGAAAAGGTTGTTGTTGAAAAAGAGTTAGAGTCTGGTAAAGGTGCTGGAGGTAGCAATAATAATGCTGGAGCATCTGGTTCTGTTCCAGATGTGGAACCACCCTATGTGCCGCCCCCACGTTATGTACCACCTCTACCTTTTCCACAAAGGCAAAGGCCTAAGAATCAGGATGGTCAATTTAAGAAGTTTTTAGAGATTCTTAAGCAATTGCATATAAATATCCCTTTAGTAGAAGCTATTGAGCAAATGCCTAACTATGCTATGTTTCTTAAGGATATTTTAACTAAAAAGAAGAAGTTAGGTGTGTTTTAAATTGTATCTCTTACTGAGGAATGTAGTGATATTCTTAAGAATGGGCTACCAACCAAGGCTAAGGATCCAGGGTCATTTACTATTCCTGTCTCAATAGGTGGAAAAGAGTTAGGTAGAGCACTTTGTGATTTAGGCGCAAGCATTAACCTTATGCCTCTTTCGGTATATCAGAAGCTAGGTATTGGTGAAGCTAGGCCTACCACAGTCACTCCAATTAGCTGATAGGTCTATCATTTATCCTGAGGGTAAAATTGAGGATGTCTTAGTGAAAGTAGATAAATTCATATTTCCTGTTGATTTCATTATCTTAGATTATGAGGCCGATAAAGATGTCCCAATTATTCTTGGTCGTCCATTTTTGGCTACTGGTAGGGCATTAATAGATGTTCAAAAAGGGGAATTAACAATGAGAGTGTATAATGAGGAAGTAAAGTTTAATGTTTTTAAGGCCATGAAATATCCTGACGAAATGGAAGATTGTTCTTTCATTATGATTCTGGCGAACACAATTGTTGAGACAGCAATTGAGGATTTGGCAAGCAAGCATTTGGAAGATCAAGTAGAGGTTAGTATAGAGGATCTAGAAGTTTGTTCTTTAGAAAGAAAAAGTGAAAAAAGAAGTGTCTAGGTGTGAGGATGTTTTTGAGTCTTTAAATTTGGATGAAAGGAAGGCTCCTCCTATTAAGTCATCCCTGATTGAGGCACCCACGTTAGATTTTAAACCCTTGCCGGATCATCTAAAGTATGTGTATCTTGGGGAGGGTGAAACGTTGCCCATTATTGTTGCATCAGATTTAATGCCAGAGGATGAAGAGACCTTAATAAAGTTGCTGCAGCAATATCGCAAAGCAATAGGTTGGACATTGGCTGACATTCAGGGAATTAACCTGTCTTTCTGTATGCATAAAATTACTCTAGAGGAGGAATCCTTTAGGAGTATTGAGCAACAGAGAAAGTTTAACCCTGCAATGAAAGAGGTTGTTAAAAAGGAAGTGATTAAATGGTTGGATGTTGGGATTATCTATCCAATTGCAAATACCAACTGGGTAAGCCCTATCCAATGTGTTCTTGAGAAATGAGGTTGTAAGGATTTGGAATTCCCTAATTCCGATAAAGAGGAAGCGTAATTGGGACCGATTCGTAGTTAATTTTGTTTATCCAAAAAATATCATTACATTGGCAAAAATCATAGAACAAATTCTATAGAAACTTAAGGCTAAGCATACAAAATTTAGATCTAAATCTATAATAAAGAAAGGAGAAGCAAACCTCCGTTGACGTCTTTGAAAATCAAGAATGATTTTTGATTGCTCTACAACAACGAAGAACACCACCATTTGATCTTCTCTGCTCTAACTCTGAGATTAGGAGCGTAGTTGTGGGACTACCTAATATTGAATGGGAAAAACCCTTGAGAGAAAATTATCCCTAGAGTTCTTGAGTTGAGAGAATATGAGAGGGCCTTATGGTGGCCATATGTTGTAGTTCCTAAACTCTAGGGTTAGTGTTCTATTTATAGGAGAAATGTCATGAATAAAATATTCATTTAAAATCAATTATTTCCATAACTGATTTAATCTTTTCCATAATTAATCAATTCCATAACCAATCAATTCCATAATTGATTAATCTTTTCCATAAATGATTGATCACTTCCATAAGTGATTAAATCATTTTCATAAATGATTAATTACTTCCATGAGTGATTATCATTTCCATAATTGATTAATTTCCAATTAATTAATTCTTTAAATTAATTAATCACCAATTAAATATCATATATTTAATTTCAGACCTTCTATTAGTTAATTAATTAATTACCCAATTAAATATCATAAATTTAATTTCAGGTCTTCAATTAATTAATTCTATAATATGAATCAAATTCATATTAAAATTGGAAGTCCTTCCAATTCTCTTATATCCTATAAATTTAATATGAATCAAATTCATATTAATATTTAAACTTCTTCAAATATTTATTTCTCTCATAATAACAAAGTTTAATTTCAAATTAGACTTTACATTTTAATGTAGCATTATACATTATATTAATTTGTATCTCAGACAATTAACTTAATTCCCAATATGAATTTGAACTATTCAAATTCTCTCAAGATATAATTGTTCCTAATTACTCTTTACGAGCTAGCAGGGGGACCTAATGGACCTACAGATCAGAAGCTCCAATGATATGAGGTTAACCGATTAAACTCATTAATCAGGTTAACCAATATTCATTAACTGTGGGTCATTCCACTAAAGACCCACAGACTCTTCTCACTGTAGAACATTTTTGTGTCCACGGATATAGACCTATACCAGTAAGTCAATCCTTCACGAGTGTTCGTAATCACGGTTGGGTCAAATTACCGTTTTACCCCTGTGTTAGATCTCTCTCCTTAATTAGCAGCACTCCTCTAATGAACAACCTGTTTATGGTCCAACCATTAAACAGAAAGTCCCTCTCGGGCCAGTGAGAGGACGGGATCCCTTTGTTCAAGTCCCGGAGTCACCACTTAAGGGAACACTCATCTACTTCTCCTAAAAGTGGGAAAGAGTGAATTCCATCTTCGGTTGTCATGTCCCCAGCCCCCCCCCCACTCGGTCTCGTCCCCAAGAAGGTAGGCTTATTGAGTCGGCGTGCAGGCCACTCTCACCCATACTAATCAAAGGACAATCCCTCGTGAGAAGGAGTTAATGACACACTCAGGATTAAGACTGAGTTACCTAGGTCATCCTATTGAAATAGTAACCTAACTAGTTAACGGTGTTACATCTAGTGGTTTACTATTTTGTGGTCCGGTCTTATGCAAACTCATTGCATAGGATACCCCCGCTCGCATGTCTCCTACATGGACGCCTTGGATCAATACGTCTATATCGAATACAAAGCGGGCCGTATCACATAGTGTTACCAGGATAAGGTACTCAGCCTTATCCCTGTACTATAGACCTTTTAGGTTTTTACTTGAACACCGATCCCCGTATGTCCCCACATACTAGTTCAAGTCACATGTAAACAACATTGGATCTTAGTTTATTGGATTTGGGTCAAATTGTGCAATATTTAACAATAACACTTTATTGTAGAAACTCAATAACACTTTTTTGAAACAAGTATACAATTTGTTTACGTTCACTATCTACGAGTTTTAGGGCATAAAACCCAACAGAGGATTCACGGTAGTGACTAATAAAGACAATGAGTTGATCCCAACCAGGACAGTAACTGGCTGGAGGGTTTGCATGGATTACAGGAGGCTTAACAAAGCCACCCGTAAAGACCATTTCCCTCTACCATTTATTGACCAGATGTTGGATAGGTTGGTTGGTCAGGCCTATTACTGTTTCTTAGATGGTTACTCTGGGTATAACAATATTACCATTGCTCTTGAGAATCAGGAAAAAACCACTTTCACCTGCCCTTATCGGACGTTTGCCTTTAGGCGAATGCCTTTTGGTCATTACAATGCTCCAGCAACATTTCAGAGGTGTATGTTAGCATTTTTTCTGATATGATTGAATCCACTGTTGAGGTATTTATGGACGATTTTTCAGTTTTTGGAGGGTCTTTTCAGCATTGTTTGGATAATTTAGGTAAGGTGTTAAAGAATGTGAGGATACCCATCTAGTTCTTAATTGGGAGAAATGCCACTTCATGGTGAAGGAGGGCATATTGTTAGGACATAAGATTTCAAGGAAAGGTCTAGAAGTTGATCGAGCAAAAATAGAGGTTATTGAGAGCTGATTAGAACCACCGAATTCAGTTAAAGGGATTCGAAGTTTTTTAGGTCATGCTGGATTTTATAGAAGGTTCATAAAAGATTTTTCCGAAATTAGTAAACCTCTTTGTAACTTATTGTGTACTGATCATGTTTTTTACTTTAATGTAGATTGTAGGAAGGCTTTTGAGACTTTAAAGGATGCTTTAATCTCAGCCCCCATTCTTTGTGTACCTAATTGGAGTTTACCATTTGAGGTAATGTGTGATGCGAGTGATGTTGCAGTAGTTGCCATGCTGGTGCAAAAGCAAGGCAAATTTATCAATCCTATCTATTATGCAAGCAGGGTTTTGAACGGGGAACAGGCCCACTATACAACTACTGAGAAGGAGTTGTTAGCGGTTGTGTTTGCCTTTGAGAAAATTCGCCAATATTTGGTTGGGTCCAAAGTCACGGTTTTTCACAGATCACGCAGCAATAAGGTACTTAATGTCTAAAAAGGATGCAAAGCCTAGACTGATTCGTTGGGTTTTATTATTGCAGGAATTCAACTTGGAGATAAAAAACAAGAAGGGATCAGAAAATGTCATTGCAGATCATTTGTCTCGTCTTGATCCCACATCTTCTTTGCTAAAGCAATCTGCCATTTCAGACTCATTTCCAGAAGAACAGCTCTTTGCTGTTGAGGTAAAGGTGGTCAAGGATATCCCTTGGTATGCTGATATTGCCAACTTTTTGGTGAAAGGAGTCACTCCTATTGGTATGGATTGGAGGCAGATGAAAAAATTTAAGCTTGATGAGAAATTTTTCTATTGGGATGAGCCATTTATGTATAAGCGATACTCTGATGGTATTATTCGAAGATGTGTTTCTGGTGATGAAGCGAAGGAAATCTTGGAGCAATGTCACTCATCGCCGTATGGAGGTCATTTCAGTGGCCAGAGGACAGCTATGAGGATTTTGCAATGTGGATTCTTCTGGCCTTCCTTGTTTAAGGGTGCCCATTGGTTCTGCAAGCAATGTGATGCTTGCCAAAGAAGAGGAAATTTAGGGCCTAGAGATGAAATTCCTCTTACTTACATTTTGGAATTATAATTATTCGATGTATGGGGTATTGATTTTATGGGGTCATTTCCCCCTTCTAATGGTAATGTTTTTATCTTATTGGCAGTTGATTACTTGTCCAAGTGGGTGGAGGCCATTGCATGCCATAAGAATGATGCCAAGATAGTGTCAAGGTTTCTTCAATCACACATTTTTGCATGGTTTGGGACACCTAAAGCTCTAGTGAGTGATGGGGGTACACACTTTGTTAATAATGTTTTAACTAAGCTTCTAGCTAAGTATGGAATTAAGCATAGAATAGCTATCCCTTATCACCCACAAGCAAATGGTCAAGCTGAAATTACTAATAGGGAAATTAAATATATTCTAGAGAAAGTAGTCCATCAATCTAGGAAAGATTGGTCTTTTCGGTTAGATGAGGCTCTCTGGGCTTATAACACAGCCTATAAGACTCCTCTAGGTATGTCTCCCTATAGGTTAGTGTATGGAAAAGCTTGCCATCTACCATTAGAGCTTGAGCATAAAACGTTTTGGGCTTTAAAGAAATTGAATTTTGATCTAAGTCGTGCAGGTGCAATAAGAATGCTGCAGCTTAATGAATTAGAGGATTTGGCCAATTTTCTTATGAAAATGCGAAAATGTATAAAGAAAAGACTAAGCAGTGGCATGATAAGAAAATATAGCCTAAAGAGTTTGTTAAGGGTCAGAGAGTCTTGCTTTATAACTCTAGATTGAAATTGTTTCCTGGAAAATTAAAATCCAAATGGTTTGGGCCACTTGTTGTGATTGAAGTTTTTCCTCATGGAGCAATTACCTTGAAAGATGAAAAGGATGGGAGAGTGTTCAAAGTTAATGGATAGCGAGTGAAGCATTATTGGCGAGAGGAATTCCAGTCAAAATATCCTTCCCTAAAGTTGGTTGATGAATAAGTGAGCGAGAGTTTTGCGGGAGCATTTCATATAGCAATATTTTCGAGCTCCTAGTGTTTGTTGCGATTTTATTTTTTTCACTGATTGAGTTTGATTTTTATTCGAATTATTTTGAATTAGATTTGTTATGTTTTAATTTCGTCTGATTTATTTTGATTCGATGGTATTTTTTATTTTCCATAGATTTTATTTTCGGTATATTTATTTTTATTTTCATTTTTGTCGGTTAATTTATTTTTTATCTGGTTAGTTTAGATTTTACTTTAGTGTGTATTTTCGATTATTTATGTATCTGTTTAGATTAGGTTTTAAAATAATTTCCTGATTTATTCGGCTAAAGATAAAATAAAATTAGATTTGATTTTGGCGGTTTGAATTTGAATTTTCCTGTGTGTAAAGATTCTTCTAGAAGGAAATCTTGTTGCTCAATTTGTTTCTGCAATCTTTTGGTTAGAGCGAATGCATCATTAGAATATTATGGGATTTGGTTAAGAATTACATATTTTACCGTTGGGATTTAAATTTTCTGTGGGCAGGTTAAAAGCGTGGGCATCTGGTGCTTCAACGTGTCGCGCAGGGGTGATCTAACAGTCTAGCTGTTGGACAGCACATCAAGCATTCATCCTGCCATTTACTTTTACCGTTTTAGAATTTAATCTTTCATGATTACATGCAGATAAACTGTAACATTTCGATTGATGAAGGGATTTAATTCGGCCAGGATTTAAAATGCTGGAGCTCCATTGAAATTAAAGAACTGGTACGCTTCTCTTCTCATTTTTCTTTTCCTATCGAACTTTCTTTCTACTCCCTTCCTGTTCTTGCAAGTGCAAAGAAATTTCCTATTCTAATGGCTAAAACGAGAGGAAAGAAAGAGAGAGAAGTAGAGGAGAATGTCCCTGCTACGCTTGAAGCTCTGAAGAAAAAGGCGAAGAAGAAAAGAACGTCTGTAGAAAGGGAAGCGAAACGACGAAAAAGACTTCAAGAAACTGAGGTTTCCGAAATATTAGAAAAGGTAATAGAGGACATTGCTGAAGAAGTAATCGCTGAGGAAGAGCCAAAAGATTTTGAAAAGGAAAAAGATTATGAGAATATTGACGGAACAGAGCAAGAGAATCAAGAAAAGGCAGCAACAGGTTTGCAAGGGTCGGGTACTAATAAAACAGTAGAGCAAGAGATTATGGAAGAAATAGTGAAGGATCCGCCATGCCGTCGTCGTAATCAGAAATTAGCAGGATGAGTAAAAAGGATCTGGACCAACACTCCATCTTCTCCTTTGACTGACTAAGAGAAATAAGAATCTGGAAATCGAGAAGAGATTGGGAAGAAGATTGCAGAAGATGAAACCGAGACAAAAAATGATAAGGATAAGGGCAAAGGTATTTCAGGAGCCGGGGTTGAAACGGAAGTGGCTCGCCCAGAAGAAAGGGGGTTGCCTTATGAGCGCTTTGTCAATCATTTTGCTAGGGCAAAATATTTTGACATGTTGAAGAGAGATTTCCTGTTCGAGAGAGGGTTCAGTGGTGATCTTCTGCATTTTCTAAGGGCTGGCATCACAAACCATGGCTGGGAGTTATTCTGTTCCAAGCCAGATCCTGTGAATTCTCAAGTGGTGAGAGAATTCTATGCGAACATTGACGAGAACGAGGGTTTCCAAGTTATAGTTCGTGGAGTAGCTGTCAACCGGAGTCCTCGTGCCATCAATTCACTGTACAACCTTCAAGATTTCCTGCATGCTGGTTATAATGAGATGACAGTAGCACCATCTAATGAGCAGTTGAATGCTGCAGCTCGGGAAGTTGTAATAGAAGGTGCATAGTGGCGACTATCGAAAATCGAGAAAAGGACTTTTCAGGCTGCGTATTTGAAGAAGTAAGCCAATACTTGGATGGGGTTTATCAAACAAATGATGCTTCCAGCAATGCATGACTCCACGGTCTCTCGAGAAAGAGTTCTTCTAGCTTTTGCAATACTGCGGTCCCTTAGCATCGATGTGGGTAGAATTATCGCTGGTAAGATTTTTGGATGTTGGAGAAAGAAGGTGGGAAAACTATTCTTTCCAAACACAATTAGAAGCTTTGTAAGAGAGCAGGGGTTCCAGAGAGTGCAGAGGACGTGATCCTACTAGATAAGGGAGTAATTGACACGCCTAACTTGGCACGGCTTTAGAGAACGCAAGAGGTATGTCAAGGGGGGCTAGTCTATGGTGTTCACCATATCTTTTAACAACTCGCACTTTCAGCCAGCAGGCAAGAGTTCGCCGAAAGGCAGGCTCATACCTTCTTGAATTATGTTAAAAGACGTGATGCCGCATTGAGGAAGGCACTTCAAGCAAATTTTTCCAAGCCCTATCCAGCCTTCCCCCTATTCCCTGATGATTTGCTGAACCCTTGGATCCCACCACCACCCGTTAAGAAAGAAGTGGAAGATGATGATGCTGGTCAGAAGTACTAGATAAAAATTGTCGAGTGAGCATTTATTTTATATGATCATTTTTGTTGCTCGCTCATTTTCCTTACCATGTTTTTCTGTTTTTACTGTTTCTATTTTTTTTTTTATTTTGCTGGTTGTTGAAAAATGTTAATCTGATCTTGAAATCTTTTTCTGAATTTTCTAAGGTCCTTTCTGTTCTATAGCACTGAGCATTCCTAACTTAACTATTTTCTTCTGAATGTTTTAAGCTTGGACTAGTTAGCTTAGTTAGATCAAGGTATTCTGATCTCCAGAAATCTTTTGCTTGAGCATTTCTTCTAGCCTGGTCATCGTTGCGACAAGAAGATTCTGAGGTAGTGTTGACTTATGTGATCAACTTTAAGCTTAATTCTAGTCCCATGCTTAGTTTAAAACTCAGATAGAAAAAATTAAGTTTGGGGGTATAATTTTTCATGCTAATAATTCATTGGGGATAGTGAATAATTCAAGTTTGGGGGACTTTTTGCCACTCCGCTTGTTTTGCTCGAACATTCTTCTCCTTCATAATTAATCTTCTAGGTTATTGAGTAACCAAGGACATTTGTGACACCCACAATTTGTCTCTGCGTCAAAAGATGACCTAGGAAAAGTGAAAAAAAAATGAGAAAAAAATTATTATTAACTGCAGGAAAAAAATTATTATTTGTGAAAATTTTGCTGAGAAAATTCACAGAACAAAAGTTTTGAAGGATGAATTATAATCTAGCAGTTTTTCTATCTCCCAAGGCTTAGGTGAGCTTCATCATAAAATGTCGCTATTCTGAGAAGCAAGGGATAGAATAACTAAGGATTTTTTAGCTTAGCAATGAGTATTTAGCCTAGTTGGTGATGAGTTTGAGGCAAGGGTATACTACACCATAAAAGTGGGTCATCTCATGCTTAAGAGCTTATGACTGTAGGGCTGCTTTAAGTCTGAAAAAGGAATATATAAACCCCTTGAAAATGTGTTTTAACATGTCTGATAATAGAGCTTGGTTGTGGCAAGTTCTTAGGATTGAGTCAAAAGGTGGTGATCATTTGTCCATGCCGGAAGAATTATTTTGCTGCAGCAGTACTTGGTTTTGCAGAATGCTCAGGTAAAGGTTGAAGGTAGTGTTGGATTATCTGTTTTGATTGAGTTGTGCTTTGTTTGATGTTTTGAATTCTTAAGGGAAGGTTAGTTAGTATTGCTCGGGACGTGCAATAGTTCAAGTTTGGGGGTATGATAACTCTCCAAAAGGGAGTTATTTAGGTCTTAGTTCTATAGTGTTTTGTGTCATTTGTGCTAAATAGGGTTGTTTTTAGATGAATGTTATATGTTTTAACCCATTTGGAAGAGTGGATGTCTTGGAAGTTATTTTGTGCAGAATATATTGCTGAGCGACTTGAGGGAGCAAAATCTGTGATCCAGCAAAGCAGGGAGCAAAACTGCCACGTCACAGCCCGTAATCCATTTTAATGAACTTAAGTTAGTTAAGCTATTTTCAGATCTAAGAAGCTTTGAGAGCCTGCCACGTGTACAAATTGACCTAATTAGGGCTTGCTATCACTCTATAAAAGGGAAGAGCCGTCTCAAGTCAAAAACATTCCATCCTTGGAGAAGGAAAGTCCTATTCCATTCATGGAGGCTTACTTCCCATCTTTGGGAGCCGAATAGAGGAGGAAAGATTAGAGACTTCAAGAAGACCACCAATTACGGATTTGATCAAGGGAATTAATCCTTTCTTGTAATTTCTTGTAATTATGGATGCACATACTCAGATTGTAGCATGTGTTATCATGAGATTTATGAACTAAATTTGCTTAGGTGTTGGTTAGGAGTCATGTAATTGTCGTGCTTATTTCTCTATGCAACATATGTTGATTTGAGCATCTTGATTATTTGTTGTGCATATTTTTATTTTGTGCCGCCTGGCCAGCCGGTATGAATACCAATTCTTAGTTTTAGTGATGATTTGAGAAGGAATAACCAGTTGCCTAGTGCTTGATCGGTAGCACGTCATTGGAGTTGAAACACATTAAAAAAAAATCCATAGTTCCGGGAGGATCCTGCTAATAAGACAGCAAGAGTTTTGCCTAATCAATAATATTGCTAGAGCATCTTTTAAAACAATTACTAAATCCTGACCAACGTCTGTTTCCAATCTGTCTGCTTAATTTGTTTACTTTCTGTTCTTTCATTTCTTTTGTTTCAGCATTGTTCCAAATATAAATCATTTTAACCACTCTTGAAACCATTAAAGAGATATACAAAATAGATAAAGTGAGAGCTATTCAACCCCGTGGATACGATAAATAACTTATCACTTGCTGCGGATTGTGTATGCTTGCACAGTGTTCTAGAGTCTATTTTTACAATATTTTTTACCCACTCTATAGTATAGGGATAAGACTGGGTCTATCAAGAAACAGCCTAAAGGGTCTATAGTATAGGGATAAGACTGGGTGCCTTATCTTGGTGACACTATGGATACGACCCACTTTGTATTTGATACAAACGCTATGATCCAACACGTTCATGTAGGAGACATGTGAGTGGGGGTATCCTATGCAATGAGTTTGCATAAGACCGGACTGCAAAATAGTAATCACTAGTTATAACACCGTTAACTAGTTGGTTTTCTATTTCACTAGGACGACCTAGACAACTTGGTCTTAATTCTGAGTTGATTATGGACTCCTGCTCATGAGGGATTGTTCTTTGATTTGTATGGGGGAGAGTGGCCAATACGCCGACTTAATAAGCCTGCTATTTTGGGGACAAGACCGAGTGGGGAGCTGGGAACATTATCATAGAAGAAGGAATTCACTCCTTCCCGACTTTAGGGAAGTAGATGAGTGTTCCCTTAAGTGGTGACTCTGAGTCTTGAACAAAGGGCCCTACCCTCTGAATGGCACGTGAGGGTTTTCTGTTTGATGGTTGGACCACAAACAGGTTGTTCATTAGAGGAGAACTAGTACTTAAGGAAATAGAAGTATCACAGGGGTAAAACGGTAATTTGACCCAGCTGGTGTTACAAACACTCGTGAAGGACTAATTAGTCGTTATTGGTCTATTTGGTTCATGAGTTTGACCAATTAATCTCACATCATTGGAGCTTATGATCTGCAGGTCCATTAGGTCCCACTGGTAGCTCATAAAGTAATTTGAGGCAACTAAGTAATAAATGTAAATTGAAAGTGTTTGATTTACTAAGGGAAACAATATAATATATATTGATATATTATTATGAGAGAAATTAATATTTGAAGAAATTCAAATATTAATATAAATTTGAGTCACATTAAATTTATGGAAGTGTGAAAGAGTTCAAATATGAATTAATTAATTTTAAAGCCTAAAATCTATTTGGACAATTAATTAATTCAAGGCCGGAAATTAAATATGTGATATTTGATTTTTGGTTAATTAATTAAAGAATTAATTAATCGGGAATTAATCAATTATGGAAATAATTAACCACTTAAGGAAGTGATTAATCGTTTATGGAAATGATCTAATCACTTATGGAAGTAATTAGTCATTTGTGGAAAAGATTAATCAATTATGGAATTTATTGATCTTGGATTGATTAAATAAGGAATAAGATTGAATCAATTTTGGAAAAGATTGATTTAATTGAATATTTTATTCATGGCCACTCTTCTATACATAGAACACTAGACCTAATTGGTTTGGGAGCCCTCTTGCTCTTAGACTCACAAGACAAGACCCTAGAATTCTCTCTAGCCTCCCTCTTAGAGAAAGACTCCCACAAGTCTTTTGCCTCATAGACTTAGAGACATACTGGTGTAACCTCTGTGGTTATTGTGTCTTTGAAGAAAAATTTCCAGCGAAGAAATCAAGAAAGAGTTGCTGCGTTTTCGTTCATTGGAGCATCGTTGGCGAAGAATGGTCAAGTCTACAACGAAGGTTTGTAACGGTTCTTTCCTTTTTTCTTTAGAAAAGCATGAGAATAAAAATAGTTTTATTTTCAAACATTTTTCAGCATGTTTATAGCGTTTTCAGCGGCTTTAAAGTATGTTTAAAGTTTTATTTTGCCTTTTCGTAACGGTATTTTAATATTAATTAATATATGGCGCAAGGTCCTATCGATGCGCTTCTGCTGCGCCGGGGCTTTCATCCCCTTCAATCCCTAACTCAATCACTGGCGTCCACCAACACATAATGGTCTAGTGTGATTAAATGTCACACACCTCTCAAATCATCCCTGAAACTAAGAGGTGGTATTCATACCAGCTGGCCAGGCGGGCACAAAATAATAATAAGCACAACAAATAATCAAGATGCTCAAATCAATATCAATTTCATAAAGTATGAAGCACGACAATTATATAGATCCTAACCAACACCTAAGTAAATTTAGTTCATGGAATAAAAAGCAACACACGCTACAATCTAAGTATGTGCATCCATAACTACCAGACTTTTACAAGAAAAGATTAATTCCCTTGAAGAAATCCGTAGTTGATGGTCTTCTTGAAGTCTCCAATCGTTCCTCATTTATTCGGCTTCCAAAGATGGAAAGTGAGTCTCCAACTTGGAATTAATTGACTTGAGACGGCTACTTCCTTTTATAGAGTGGAGTCAACCCTAATTATGTCAAACTTTACACGTGGATGACTCTCCAAGCTTCCTAGATCCGAGATTGATTCAGAAAACACCACCTCATTAATGAATCACGTGTGGCTCACGTGGCAGTTTTGCTCCTAGCTTTTCTGGATCATGGAATTTGCTCCCTCCAGTCGTTCAGCATTATTTTTCTCTGCAAAATAACTTCCAAAGCATCCATTCTTCTAAATAGGTTAAAACATATAATATTTATCTAAAAGCACACCTATTTGACACCAATCACACACATATCACTATAGAAATAAGACCTAAATAACTCCCTTTTGGAGAGTTATCAGGTATCCTATGCAATGAGTTTGCATAAGACCGGACCGCGAAATAGTAACCACTAGATGTAACTCCGTTGACTAGTTAGGTTTCTATTTCAATAGGATGACCTAGGCAACTTAGTCTTAATCCTGAGTGTATTATGGATTCCTATTCACGAGGATGTTGGGTTTTATGTCCTAAAACTCGTAAATAGTAAATGTAACACTTGACTGTTTATTAATAAAGTTTTATTGTTTACATGTATGTCTATTTTGCCTAATTAACCACAAATCCAATAAACTAAGAACCCCTGACTATATAATGAATATTTGAACTTTATGTGGTAACATAAATGTGGATCAAGTTCAAGTAAATAGCTTAAACGGTCTATAGTATAAGGATAGGGCTAAGTACCTTATCCAGGAGACACTATTGACGCGACTCACTTTGTATTTAATACAAACGATGTCATCTTGAATTATTCATGTAGTGACATGTGAGTGAGGGTGTCCTATTGTTGCCTTGTGCAAAGTGATGCTAAATATGCAACGACTAGCTCAAAAAACGTGCAAGCAAACACATCATGGCAGCAAGTGATATGTATTTTAAGATCGTTCTCCACAGGGATTGATTAGAGGTAATTTCACTACTTCTAAGCTTAATTTTTAATGAAATTCAGAGTAACATTTGGTGAATTTGTTCATTAACTAAATGGGAATAAAGATTAGAGGGTAAACAAAAGATTAAGATGACAAAACTAAAGAAATCAACAATAAAGGGGTTGGACAAGCAAAAAAGAACAGGTTCGGATTAGGAGCTTATTACTATTACCCAATGTTGTTGCAGCGCATCTCCTGCCTATCACCCTAAAAAAAATGGACAAGCGAAAATTTCCAACAGAGAGATTAAGTGAATCCTCGATTAGACAGTTAACCCAATCTCGGGCTAGTAAAGTCTTCTTTAGGTGGGATAAAACTCTCTTGTGCAAGATTATCTTTGAAAACTTTTGATTTGTCTCGTCATTGGGTATCATGTGAATGTCTCTTGATTGCTTTAGTTTTTAAAATGTTTGAGCTTTGAGGATTACGTCACTTTGCACTTATATGCACAACATCTTTTTCTTTGGTTTGTGTGTCTTGCTCGAGGTCTAGCAAGATTTTGGTTGGGGGTATTTGATAGGACCAAATTAGTCATATTTTATTACCTCTAATCTAAACTTGATAGAGGAATTTTATGTTTTATCTGTCTTATTTATAGATACTTCGAGCATAGGTGATTTCGGGAGCCAACCGCGCAAATTGGTGTTAATTCAGGCTAATTATGGAGTCATCTCGGTGTTCTTGGATGGCGAGGAGGTGAAAAGACCCATGTGGATTGAAGCGGGCCTGAAGAGCTACACCAAGAGTCGAAGGTTGAAGCTTTGTACCGAGAAATACCGAGACAAAACCAAGAAAAAAGGCAGCAAGGCTCGAATTGGGGACGACGTCGAGACGACGCCCCTAGCGTCTCGACACCAACGCGGACTCAACACGGAGATCAAAGTTCGTGGCGTCGAGACGTCGAGCCTGGCGTCTCAACGCTACGTCATTTTCTATAAATATAGGGGTTTCGGTTTAGTCCGTCGTTAGGTTAGAATTTTGGTCTTTTTACGATTGTTTTCACCCATTTACGTTTCTATCTGCTGTGTAGACCTTTTTAGGTCAATTTTCATGTATTCTTTTACATTTATTTGTTGTTTTCCATTCTATATGAGTAGCTAAACTTCTTGGAATCTTTGGATTGGGTTTATGCTTTGAATGTTATGACGTTTGGTTGAGTTTTCTGGGTTTACATTCTGATTCTTTGCTGTCCTTTATGAGTTTTACATGTATTCTCGTTTAATCCAATGAATGGGATTGATTTCTTAAAATTGACGACCTTAGGAGATTACTTTTCGTGCATTCAATCAGTTATTTTGAGATAGCCACTAGGTCGAGGCAAGTCCATCACTATTGAGTGTAGACTCTTTAAAAGCCTAAGATGCATGTTAAAGGTTGTGTTAATTAGATCCAAATTTCATTTATATTTAATTTATGCAATTCCGGACCCATGGGTTTAAAGCGGCTAATCTATGTAAGCAATTGCGAGGTTCCAGATTGTTTATTTTAGATTAGTTAGACATAGCTTAGTGGTCATTGTGAGGTTTCAGATGGTCATTGTGTTATGCATGAGGGGTAGCTTGCGATCAAGCTAATTTAATTAATTATGTTAATTGCAGGGTTCTGGGTTAATTGATTAATTAAACACAAGTTAGTGTAGGGGGGTCCTTTGAGTAACCAAGAAGATAACCGGACTCATATAAAAACAACATTGAATGATTATTAGAGAAACTAGGAAGCCAAGTAGTATAATATTAAAGCATAAGAAATCCCAAACCAGCGATCCCTGTTCAATATTGGATTTTATCTTGTTTCTTTCATTGCATGTTTCCCTGCTTTGCCGTATTTACATTCAACACTTTACTTTCTGTTGCACCTATCCATTCCAACCCCCCTGTTGTGTGAACACAAAATACTGCATCCACTAGATCCCCTTCCCTTTTTCGTCCCCAGCCACTATTTCTACAAAATAGTTGTAGTACCGTGGATTATAAATTTATTTGGCTCGGACCTTTGACTAGTCCTGTCACTAGGATGAGGGCAAGAACATTCCAGTCAGCATACCTTAAGAGTGAGGCTAACACTTGGCTCAACTTTTTCAAGCTGAGATTATTGCCTACAACGCACGACTCCACTGTTTTCCGTGATCTAGTGCTCTTGAAGGGTAAGAGTCCCAAAGAGTTCCCGTGAAATAAAGTTGTTTGACAAGGGGATTATTGACACTGCCAATTTGGCTAGGCTTTAGAGAGGTGAGGCGCACCAGAGTGGTTTGATGTGCGGTGTCCATAAGTGTTGGAGCAACTGGAGATGGTCCTAATTTGGCTAAAATTCACAGAAAGACAACTTCAAACTTGATGGAGCTATGCTCGTAGAAGGGACACCACACTAAGAAGGGCTATGCAAGCGAATTTTTCTAAGCCATATCAAGCCTTCCCAATTTTCCCTAATGATCTTATGAACCCATGAATTCCACCTCCACTGATAGCAAGCATAAATGTTGCTATTTTATCCTTAAATTTACTAGCTTTTGTGTGCTTTTATTGTATTTTTATCATACATATCCATTTAATTTTATAATTTTGTCCATATAAGAATTATATGGATAATTGGAGAAAAAGAGCCCAATTTCATGGATTTCAAGCCTAAATATCAAGTTGGGTCAAGAGAAAGAGCCCTAGATCCATAATATAAAGTGTTTGGGCCAAAGGAATGAGGGAGGCCCGAAATTCTACTCAAATCTGCGCCTAGAAGCTCCTGGTGTTGGGTTTTATGCCCTAAAACTTGTAGATAGTAAATGTAACATTTGACCGAACATTAATAAAATGATTTATCTTGTTTGTATTGAGTAGATCTTGATTTATTAACCCTAATTCAATAAACTAAACATCCTAGGCTGTTATATGAGGCTTGAACTAGTATGTCGGGACATATGGGATCAATGTTCAAGATACAGCCTAAAGGGTCTATAGTATAGGGATAAGGCTGTGTACCTTATCTTGGTGACAGTATAGATACGACTCGCTTTGTATTATGATACAAACGTAATAATCCAACGTGTTAGTGTAGTGGACATGCGAGTGGGGGTATCTTGTGCAATGAGTTTGCACAAGACCGGACGTGAGATAGTTAACCACTAGCTCTAACACCGTTAGCTAGTTAGGTTTCTATCTCACTAGGATGACCTAGGCAACTTGGTCTCAATCTTGAGTGGATTATGGACTCCTGTTCACGAGGGGTTGTCCTTTGATTTGTATGGGTGAGAGTGGCCAACACGCCGACTCAATAAGCCTACCATTTTGGGGACAATACCGAGTGGGGAGTTGGGACTATAATCACACAATATAGAATTCACTCCTTCTCGACTCTAGGGTAAGTAGAGGTGTGTTCCCTTAAGTGGTGTCTACGAGTCTTGAACAATGGGCTCTAACCTCTCTATGGCACGAGAGGGACTCCTGTTTGTTGGTTGGACCTCAAACAGGTTGTTCATTAGAGGAGCACTGGGGACTTAAGGACAAAGATTTAACCTAGGGGTACAACGGTAATTTGACGTAGCTGGGGTACAAACACACGTGAAGGACTGACTTGCCATTATTGGTCAATATCCGTGGACACAGAAATATTCTGCAGTGAGAAGAGTGCAGCTGTGGGTCTTTAGTGGAGTGACCCACAGTTAACGAATGGTGACTAACTTGGTTAATGAGTATAGCAAATTAGTCTCGTATCGTTGGAGCTTCTGTTCTGTAGTTCCATTAGGTCCCACTGGTAGCTCGTAAAGAGACTTGAGGCAATTAAGTATAAATTATAAATTGAAAGTGTTTAATTTATTTAGGGGAATCATATGATGTTTGTTGATATATTATAATATAAAGTTTATGAAACTTTATAATATAATTTTTGAATTAATTTGAAAAATTAGATCTTGAGAGAAAAATATTTGAAAGAGTTCAAATAATTAAATATGAATTGGATTCATATTAATTTAATTTTTAATAAAATCCCTAAGATTAAATATATGATATTTAATTGGGTAATTAATTAATTATGGAATTAATTAATTATTTAGTAAAATTAGATATGAATAAGATAATAGATTTGAACTTATTCATAACCTTTTCCTACTAGGAAAAGGTCTTGGCCTTTACATATGGTGGGGTGAAAGGTATCTCATTCACTCTACTTCTCCTAGAGATCTCTCCTAAAAGACTCCCACCAGTCTCCTGCCTCCAATAGTCTCAGAGATATACCGGTGTAACCAATTGGTGGTGTTCGCACAAGAACGTTGTTGCGTTTTCGATCTCATTAGCAAGAAAAGGCGAATCGATCAAGGCTTCCTACGAAAGTATGTTTCCTTTGAAATCCTTGATCACTAGGATCATCTAGATTAGATCTAGACAATTATTAAGCATATATATAGCCGTTGTACAACATATTAAATATGAATTTTATTGTTGTATTCTTTTGCAAATTGTATTGATATTTCAATTAAAATCAAAGACTCTAAGTTCGTTCTGTCCACGAGCCCACGTCTTCCGCTGTGCCGAGGGCTCTCATTACCTTCACATGGAACTAGGACAGCGTCGCGACGCTCTCCCCTAGCGCCTTGACGCTGTCCTGACTTGTCGCCCAAGACAAGGTGACGTCACAGCGTCGCGACGCTGTCCTATTTTCAGTTCTATAGAAGGCACGCCTCACCTCCTCATTTCAGCATTAATCACCACTCCAATCCATTTCTTTAGTCTCTCTATGGCTCTTGGAGCCTCCTTTGAGGGTCGTGTTGTGAGGAAAGTGTTAAATCTTGTATCGAGCATTTTTGGAGTGCTCGGGAGCTTGTAACGGAGGGGATCCAAGGTGCAAGCAAGGGGTCTTCCTACGGTTCATCTCCTAACTCTTTAATTGCTCTTATATGCTTATTAGTATGTATTCTTGGGAAGTTTTGATACTCATGTATAGCTAAATCCCAATTTTGGGTCTTAAAATGAAATATTATAGTTGATTATTCTCTTAATTGCCTATCTCTGTGTCCATATATTGATTATTTGTGTGGATGGTCGTAGTGCTCTATAGAATATGGCCAATTTTATAGTGAATAGATTCTTAATGGAAACTCGACGGAGAGAAGTTAAGATAGATCATAATGCACTCAACTACGCTTAACTGCTCGTAGTGATAGCGAGAGTAGTTGGTTAGGCTTAGAGACAGAAAATGAATCAGGGCTAATTAATTAACGAATTTAATAGCGCTAAGGACACTTAGGTTATTCATATGAGTTAATTATAAATAGGGGAGACCGAAAGGAGAACCTATGTGCTAAAGGAAGATTCTAAGTTTATAATTAGTCGGGCACAAGATAGGACAATTAGAATAATTAATTAGCTATAATCCGACTTTCAAGACCCCGCCTCACAATAGATTCTTTCTCCATTTTTTCACTTTGATTGATCAATTTAATTCTTTGATTGCATTACTTTTATCATCATGTTAGGATCCCTAGATAATATTCTGTTCTAATATTTCTAGTGTTCGAATCATTATCTTGCCTAATCACTATCCTCCCTGTGGAAATCGATACTCGGTATTACTGTATCGTTTTATATTACTTGGGCAACCGTACGCTTGCGGGTATAGCATAACAAGTTTTTGGCGCCGTTGCCGGGGAGGTTCGGTTTGTTTCAGACAAAATAATTTTCTGACATTGAAAAGAACGGACTAAGTATTAATTTAGGGTGTAAATATATTCTTTTATTCTTTTTGTGCATAGTTTTATTTTTTTTTTCGATTAGCTTGGGGGCATTGTATGCGAAGTGATAAGGAGGTTAATCTGTTTCCTTTAGATCTTGAGATTGACAGGACGATTAGAGCTATTCGCAGAGACAAAAGACTGATTGAAACAATGGCCCAGCAAGATAACGCACCCAAGGCGATTAGAGATTTTCTTCAGCCAATTCTCCCAACTGAGAAGTCTGGTATCATCTACACTCCCATACAAGCAAAAAGTTTCGAATTGAAGACGGGATTAATTCAAGTGGCAAAGGACTATTCCTTTAAAGGACATCCTTCAGAGGACCCTCATTCCAATCTTCGTTCCTTTCTCGAGATTTGTGGGACTGTTAAAATGAACGGGGTTTCGGCTGACGCAATAAGGTTAAGGTTGTTTCCATTTTCGCTTTAAGATAAAGCCAAAGATTGGTTAGAATCAATAGAACCTGGTAGCATAAGTACTTGGGACGAGCTAGCTCAGGCATTTCTCACAAAATTCTTCCCTCCCGCAAAGACAACCAAACTCCATACGGATATTGGTACTTTCAGACAGCTTGGCGATGAACAACTGTACGAGGCATGGGAAAGATACAGGTACAACTATTTTATAACGGTTTGAGTTCTGCCAATAAAACTATTCTCGATACTTCTGCAGGTGGGAGCTTCTTATCAAAAACTGTTACAGACGCAAAAAAGCTTTTGGAGGAAATGGCTTCGACCAGCTATCAGTGGCCCACGGAGAGGGAAACATCATCATCATCAAAAAAGGCTGGAATTTATGAAATTGACGAGTCGAGCTCGCTGAAAGCGCAAATGGCCTCCCTGACGAATGCGCTAAACAAATTGTCTTCTTATGAGGTAGTAAAGTCCATTTCTACCTTAGCGGAGAACTATTCGAAAAAGGAGAGCCAGGAGGTTGATGAAGTTCAGTATGTAGGTGTTGGGTTTCTAGAGTGAGTAAGAATAAGATATAAAAAGACTCTAGAACTCTGTGCAAGTATACACAGTCCGCAGCAAGTAATAAGTATTTATCGAATCCAAGGTCTGAATTAGCTTCCACTTTATCTATTTTGTTTAGTTTTTCAATGGTTTCAAGAATGGTTAAAATGATTAGTTTTATAGAATGCTGAAGCAAAACAAATGACAGAACAAAAAGTAAACAAATAGGCAGACAGATTAGAAACAAGCGCTGGTCAGGATTTAGTAATTGTTTTGAAAGATGCTCTAGCAATATTATTGATCATGCAAAACTCTCGCAGTCTTATTAGCAGATTCCTCCCGGAACTCCGGATTTTTTAGAATATGTTTCAACTCCAATGAAGCACTACCGATCAAGCACTAGGCAACTGACTATCCCTAGCTCAGCCACTGGCGTTCACCAATACACAATGATCTAGTGTGATTAACCGCCACACACTCCCTATATCATCCTTGAAACTAGAGAGAGGTATTCATACCGGCTGGCCAGGCGGGCATAAAATAGAAATGAGGACAACAATTAATCAAGATGCATCAAATCAATATTTATTACTAGAATTTAAGCACGACAATTACATGTTCCTAACCAACGCCTAAAGCTACTTAGTTCATAAAATGCATGGAGACACACGTAACAATCTGAGTAAGCATATCCATATTTACAAAATAATGCAAGAAAACATTAATTCCCTTGATCAGCTTGCAAATGATGGTTTCCTTAATGGTCTCCAATCTCTCTCCTCTATTCGGCTCCCAAAATGGAAATGAGAGTGATCTTGTCCCAAAAGTTGATTGAATTTGACTTGGGCGGCTATCTCCTTTTATAGAGTGATAGGAGGCTTCAATTAGGTTGACCTAGACACGTGGATGGCTCTCCTCACTCCATGAATCCGAGAATAGCTTAACAGAATTCGGTTTGTTAAAATGACTAACGAGCTGTGACGTGGCAGTTTTGCTCCCAGCTTTGCTCCAGCACAGATTTTGCTCCCTTAAGTCGCCCAGCAACATATTCTGCACAAAATAATTTCCAAAGCTTCTATACTTCCAAATGGGTTAGAACATTGAAAATTTATCTAAAAGCAACCCTATTAAGCACAAAAGACACACAAATAAATATAGAAATAAGGTCTAAATAACTCCCTTTTGGAGAGTTATCACACCCCCAAACTTGAACTATTGCGCGTCCCGAGCAATACTAACCAACCTTCCCTTAAGAATTCAAAACGTTAGACAAGACATAGCTTAATCAGAACAGATAATTCAACACTACCTTCAACCTCTACCTGAGCATTATGCAAAACCAAGGACTGCTGCAGCAAAATAATTCTTCCGGCATGGACAAATAATCACCACTTTTAACTCAACTCTAAGAACTTGCCACAACCTAGCTTTATTATCAGACATTTTAAAACACATTTTCAAGGGGTTTATATTTTTGTTTTTCAGACCTTAAGTAGCCCTACAGTCATAAGTTCCTAAGCATGGGATGACCCACTTTATGGTGCAGTATACCCTTGCCTCAAACTTATCACCAACTAGGCTAAATACTGATTGTAAAGCTAAAAAATCATTAGTTATTCTATCTCTTGCCCCTTAGAATGACGACATTTTATGATGAAGATCACCTAAGTCTTGGGAGACAGAAAAACTGCTGGATTATCATTCATCCTTCAAAACTTTTGCTCCATGAATTTTCTCAGCAAAATTTTCCACAATCACCTTTTTTCAACAAATAATTTTTCATTATTTTTCACATTTCCTAGGTTATCTTTTGATGCGAAGACAAACTGTGGGTATCACAAGTGTCCCCGGTTACTCAACAACCTATAAAATTATTTAATGAAGGAGAGGAATGCTCGAGTAAAACAATTGGAGTAGCAAAATGTCCCCCAAACTTGAATTATTCATTGTCCCCAATGAATCATTAATTTTACGAAGCTTACCCCCAAACTTAAATTTTTCTATCTGAATTTTCAACCTAAGCGTGGGACTAGAATTAAGCTTAAAGTGGATCAAATAAGTCAACACTACCTCCAAAATCTTCTTGCCGCAACAACGACCAGGCCAGAAGAAATGCTCAAGCAAAAGGTTTCTGGAGATCAGAATACCTTGGTCTAATTAAGCTTAACCAGTCCAAGCTTAAAAAATTCAGAAGAAATCAGTTAAGTTAGAATTACTCAGCGCCATAGAATCATGAACAACTCCGGAAATTTCATTAAAAAATAGAAGGAAATTACAAAAGCAGATATTTTTTGTGGCCTAAAAAAAACGATAACATAGAAACAAAAAAAAACATTCAAAGAAAATGAGGTTAGAAAATGCACGAGCAAACAAAAATAACAGAACAAAAATCCTGCTCGCTCAGGGCCACTTCATCCGTCAGTCCTCTTGACCCTGCTCATTTTCATCATCCTCTTCTTCTCGTTCCATCGGTGGGGGCGGAATCCAGGGGTTCAACAAATCCTCAGGGAATGCTGTAAGGGTTGGATATGGTTTGGAAAAATTTTCCTGTAGCGCCTTCTTCAGATTGGCATCACGACTTTTAACATAGTTCCAGAAGGTTAAAGCTTGCCTCTCGGCAAACTCCTGCTTGCTGGCTGACAGTGCTAGTTGTTCTAAAATCGTGTTGATGCCATAGATAAGCCCACCCTGGCGTGCCTCTTGCGTACGCTGAAGCCGTGCCAAGTTAGGCGTATTAATAATTCCCTTGTCAAATAATATGACATCTCCTTCATTCTTCGGAACCCTTGCTCGCTTGCAAAGCATTGTGATTGAATTCGGGAAAAACAGCTTCCCCACTTTCTTTTTCCAACATCCAGATATTTCACTAGCAATAATCTTCCCTACATCAATGCTGAGAGACCTCAAAATTGCGAACTCCAAAAGAACCCGTTCCCTAGAAACCGTCGAGTCATGAGTCGTTGGAAGCAACCTTTGTTTGATAAATCCCATCCATGTATTTGCTTCCCTCTTCAAATAGGCTGACTGAAACGTCCTTTTCTCTGTTTTTGAAAGCCTCCACTGCGCCCCTTCAATACCAACTTCCCGCACAGCATTGCTCAGCTGCTCATTAGATGGTGCTACAACCATCTCATTGTATCCTACGTGGGGGAAATCTTGAAGGTTGTACAGGGTGTTAATAGCACTAGGACTCTAGTCAACTTCTACACCTCGAACGATAACTTGGAAACCTTCTTCCTCGTCAATATTTGCATAAAATTCGTGCACAACCTGTGCGTTCACGGATTCAGGCTTTGAACAGAATGATTCCCAACCTTGGTTCGTAATGTCGGCCCTTAGAAAATGCAGAAGATCACCACTTAATCCTCTTTCAAATAGGAAGTCTCTCTTCAGCAGCTCAGCATATTTTGCTCTGGCATGATTGTTGACGAAGCGGACAAACGACAACTATGGCTCTTCTATCTCATTAGGTTCCTCCGATGCCGCAGCAACACTCTTGCCCTTGTTTGCCCTTCACTTGAGCAACCTTTCTTCTTCAGCTTTTTTCTCTGCTTCCTCTCTTGCTTTATCCTCGACCTCTTTTTTCTCCTGTTTCTCTCTTTCTGCATTTTCTCTCTCAGAGTCAGTGGTTGGCGGCGAGGGAGTATCAGTTTGGACTACCCTAACACGACCGGCCTTTCGCTTTACGCGGCGACGTTTGGGCACTTCTGATATGATTACCTCTACTCGAGCCTCCTGTACTGGCTCATTACCTTTTTCAGGCGCAACCTCTGTCTGTTCTTCTTGCACATCCTCAGTCTGCTTTTCTTGAACTTCCTCTGTATTTTCCTCTCGCACTTCCTCTGTATCCGTAACTCTCGGCTCAGTCTGCTCTGGGTTTTGTACTTCAAGTTCCCTCGGATTGCCTTTTTCAGTGGCAGCAACGTCCTCCGCTGCCTTCTGAACAGCTTCTTGAACCTCAGCCCTCTGCTGCCTTCTCCTTCTTTTTGCTTCTTTTTCCTCCGACGTTTTCTTTTTCTTCGCTTTCACTTTCTGTACTTCGGGGGTAACAGGTACCTCTTCTTCCTCATTATCTCTCTCTTTTCTTGCTCTCGTTTTCGCCATTGGAGACTCAAAGGACTTACAGAAAATAGAAACAAAGAAAGAAGAATGCAAACGACAAAGATTGAAACGAGAAGATGAAGTGAAAAAGAACTTACCGCAGGTCTGTGAATAAATAGGGCTTCAGCAAAACAAATCATAATCGAAAGATTTTGCCCCTCATTAAATGGAATTACCGTTTAAATCTCATTTAATCTGCCAAATAAATCCATTAACGGTAAAATCTTGAATCTCAATCGCCCATGGTGAATAATTATGTGTTGTCAAACGGCTAAACCATTGGATTGCCCCTGTGCGACACGTGGCAGCATCCATGCAATTTACCTATCCACAAAAAATCCAAAATCCAAACGGTAAAAGTAATTAATTCTCACCAAAACCTTTCCTATTTGGACGAACGATTTGCTTCAGCCATAACTTTGCCGCAACAACCTTCTGAACAAGGATTATCATCCAAAAAAAATCTCGGATACGGAAAATTTAAATAAAATCAAATCAGGAAATTCAAATTTAAATTAACCGCTCAAATCAAATCTTCTCTTATTTTTTATTATTCAAAACCGAATAAACTAGGAGAAATTTTATTCTGATCTAACCTAGACAGAAATTTAAAAAACCGAAAATAATATCTGAATATAATCTAATCTAATCGGAAAAACTAAATTACCAAAAACATTAAAAATATTCAAAATCATGATAAAATCTACGGAATTAAAAATAACACCGAACTTAAAATAAATCATGCAAAATTTAAACAAACCAAATCTAACCCAATTCAAATTAAAATCACATCATATCAGCGAGAAAAAAAAAAACAAACACTGGGAGCGCAAAATATTGCTCTGCGAAATGCTCCCGCAAATATCTCGTTCTCTCATTCATCTACCAGCTTTAGGGAAGGATATTTTGTCTGGAACTCCTCTCCCCAATAATGTTTCACACGCTGTCCATTCACCTTGAACACTCTCCCATCTTTTTCATCCTGCAAAGTAATTGCTCCATGGGGAAAAACTTCAATCACAATAAATGGCCCTGACCATTTAGATTTTAGCTTCCCAGGAAACAATTTTAATCTAGAATTATAAAGCAAAACTTTCTGACCTTTGACAAACTCTTTAGGTTTAATTTTCCTATCATGCCACAACTTAGTCTTTTCTTTATACATTTTCGAATTTTCATAAGAAAATTGGCGAAATTCCTCTAACTCGTTAAGCTGCAGCATTCTAATTGCTCCTGCACGACTCAGATCAAAATTTAATTTCTTCAAAGCCCAAAACATTTTATGCTCAAGCTCTAATGGTAAATGACAAGCTTTCCCATATACTAACCGATAGGGAGACATACCTAGAGGAGTCTTATAGGCTGTCCTATAAGCCCAAAGAGCCTTATCCAACCTAAAAGACCAATCCTTCCTAGATGGATGAACTACTTTTTCTAGAATTGATTTAATTTCCCTATTACTTATTTCAGCTTGGCCATTTGCTTGTGGGTGATAAGGGGTAGCTATCCTATGCTTAATTCCATACTTAGCTAGAAGCTTAGTTAAGATATTATTAACAAAATGTGTACCCTCATCACTTACTAAAGCTCTAGGTGTCCCAAACGGCGCAAAAATGTCCGTTTGAAGAAACGTTGATACTGTCTTGGCATCATTCTGATGGCATGCAATGGCCTCTACCCACTTGGACACGTAATCAACTGCCAATAAGACAAAAACATTACCATTAGAAGGGGGAAATGGCCCCATAAAATCAATACCCCATACATCGAATAATTCTACTTCCAAAATGTAAGTTAGAGGCATTTCATCTCTAGGCCCTAAGTTTCCTCTTCTTTGGCAGGCATCACATTGCTTGTAGAACCAATGGGCATCCTTGAACAAGGAGGGCCAGAAGAATCCACAATGCAAAATCCTCATAGCTGTCCTCTGACCACTGAAATGGCCTCCATACGGCGAAGAGTGACATTGCTCCAAGATTTCTTTTGCTTCATCACCTAAAACACACCTACGAATAATACCATCAGAGCATTGCTTATACATAAATGGCTCATCCCAATAAAAATATTTCGCATCATGCTTAAACTTCTTCATCTGCCTCCAATCCATATTAATAGGAGTGACTCCCTTGACCAAAAAGTTAGTGATATCAGCATACCAAGGGACATCCTTCACTACCTTTACTTCAACAGCAAAAAGCTGTTCATCTGGAAAAGAATCTGAAATGGCAGATTGCTTCAACAAAGATGATGTTGGATCAAGACGAGACAAATGATCTGCAATGACATTCTCTGATCCCTTCTTGTCCTTTATCTCCAAGTCGAATTCCTGCAATAATAAAACCCAACGAATTAGCCTAGGATTTGCATCTTTCTTAGACATTAAATACCTTATTGCTGCATGATCCGTGAACACTGTGACTTTGGATCCAACCAAATATGGCCGGAATTTCTCAAAGGCAAACACAACAGCTAACAACTCCTTTTCAGTAGTTGTATAGTTGACTTGTGCCTCATTTAAAACTCTGCTTGCATAATAGATAGGATGGATAAATTTGCCTTGCTTTTGCCCCAGCATAGCACCTACCGCAGCATCACTCGCATCACACATTACCTCAAATGGTAAATTCCAGTTAGGTGCACAAAGAATGGGTGCTGAGATTAAAGCAGCTTTTAAAGTTTCAAAAGCCTTCCTACAATCTACATTAAAGTCAAAAACATGATCAGTGCACAATAAGTTACAAAGAGGTTTATTGATTTTTGAGAAATCCTTTATGAACCTTCTATAAAATCCAGCATGACCTAAAAAGCTCCGAATCCCTTTCACTAAATTCGGTTGTTCTAGTCTCTCAATAACCTCAATTTTTCCTCGATCAACTTCTAGACCGTTGTTAGAAATCTTATGACCTAACACTATGCCCTCCTTCACCATGAAGTGGCATTTTTCCCAATTAAGAACTAGATTGGTATCCTCGCATCTTTTTAACACCTTACCTAAATTATCCAAACAACTTTGAAAAGACCCTCCAAAAACTGAAAAATCGTCCATAAATACCTCAACAGTGGACTCAATCATATCAGAAAAAATTGCTAACATACACCTCTGAAATATTGCTGGAACGTTGCAAAGGCCAAAAGGCATTCGCCAAAAAGCAAACGTCCCATAAGGGCAAGTGAAAGTGGTTTTTTCTTAATCCTCAGGAGCAATGGTAATCTGGTTATACCCAGAATAACCATCCAAGAAACAGTAGTAGGCCTGACCAGCCAATCTATCCAACATCTGGTCAATAAATGGTAGAGGGAAGTGGTCCTTACGGGTGGCTTTGTTAAGCCTCCTGTAATCCATGCAAACCCTCCAGCCAGTTACTGTCCTGGTTGGGATCAATTCATTATCTTTATTGCTCACCACCGTGACACCTCCTTTCTTCGGAACACATTGGACAGGGCTTACCCAATTGCTATCTGCAATTGGATAAATAATGCCCGCATCCAACCATTTAATCACCTCCTTTTTAACAACCTCTTTCATTGCAGGGTTAAGCCTTCTTTGTTGCTCAATACTCCTAAAGGATCCCTCCTCTAGAGTGATTTTTTGCATACAAAAAGATGGGCTAATTTCCTGAGTGTCAGCCAATGTCCAACCTATTGCCTTGCGATATTGCTGCAGCAACATTATTAAGACCTCTTCATGCTTCGACATTAAATCTGATGCAACAATAATGGGCAACGTCTCACCCTCCCCAAGATACACATACTTTAGATGATCCGGCAAGGGTTTCAAATCTAAAGTGGGTGCCTCAATCAGGGATGACTTAATAGGAGGAGCCTTCCTTTGATCTAAATCTAAAGACTCAAAAACATCCTCACACCTAAACATTTCTTTTTCATTTTTTCTTTCTAAAGAACAAACTCCTCAATCCTCTACACTAACCTCTCCATGATCTTCCAAATGCTTGTCAGTCGAATCCTGCATTGCTGTCTCAACAATTGTGTTCTCCAGAATCCTAATGAAAGAGCAAACTTCCATTTCGTCCGGATACTTCATGGCCTTAAAAACATTAAATTTTACTTCCTCATTATAAACCCTCATTGTTAATTCCCCTTTTTGAACATCTATCAACGCTCTACCAGTAGCCAAAAATGGACGACCAAGAATAATTGGGACATCTTTATCAGCCTCATAGTCTAAAATAATAAAATCAACAGGAAATATGAATTTATCTACTTTCACTAAGACATCCTCAATTTTACCCTCTGGATATGTGATAGACCTATCAGCTAATTGGAGTGTGACTGTGGTAGGCCTAGCTTCACCAATATCTAGCTTTCGATAGATCGAAAGAGGCATAAGGTTAATGCTTGCACCTAAATCACAAAGTGCTCTACCTAACTCTTTTCCACCTATAGACACAGGTATGGTAAATGACCCTGGATCCTTAGCCTTGGTTGGTAGCCCATTCTTAAGAATATCACTAGATTCCTCAGTAAGAGATACAGTTTCAAACTCACCTAACCTCTTCTTTTTAGTTAAAATATCCTTAAGAAATTTAGCATAATTAGGCATTTGCTTAATAGCTTCTACTAACGAGATATTTATATGCAATTGCTTAAGAATCTCTAAAAACTTTTAAAATTGACCATCCTGATTCTTAGGCATTTGCCTTTGTGGAAAGGGTAGAGGTGGTACATAAGGTGGGGGCGGCACATAAGGTGGTTCTACATCTAGAACAGAACCAGATGCTCCAACATTATTATTGCTGCCTCCAGCACCCTAACCAGACTCCAACTCTTTCTCAACAACAACATTTTTATCACAATTCTTTTCTATACCCTGGGTTTTACTAGGCTCTTTTCTTTCCTCTAGTGGCTTACCACTCCTAAGAGTCACTACCTTTACCTGCTCTTTACCTTCCCTTCTAGGGTGTTCAGTATCTGAAGGAAGCTTCCCTTGAGGCCTTGCAATTCCAGGGCTCTCATTGAAGCTTGATTACTTTGAATAGCGGCAACTGTACGAGCCATATATTCTTTCATCATTGCCTCAAGAGAACTCTCCGAATTTTGCTGGGGCAAAGCCTGCTTATTTTGCTGGGGCAATACCTGCGCTTTAGCAAATCCCGATTGGTTCACCTTTGGCTGTGCTTGCACATTGCTTCCTTGTCCTCCCCACGAGAAGTTGGGGTGGTTGCGCCAACCTGGATTGTAAAAGTTAGAAAAAGGGTTGTTCCTATGATTACCTACAAAAAACACAGAAGCTGGATTGCTAGGGCAAAACTCGTAATTGTGATCTTCACCACAATAGACACATGCTTCCTCTACAACTTAGTTCACCACTGTAGCAGGCTCCATAGCTGGTGGCTGCTTATGACTAAACACTGTCACATTTTTAAGAGCGTTAGCAAACATTGCAATATCAACCCTAATGGTAGACACACCATCAACCTCTAACACACTCATAACCTTTTTATTTGTGCCTCTAACATCCGACCACTGACAACTATTAGTTGATATTCTTTCTAAAATTTCGTGGGCTTCATTAAAAGTTTTTGCCAAAAGGGCCCTTCTAGCCGAAGCATCAACCATACCTTGGGTTGCTCCATTTAACCCATTGTAAAATGTTTCCATTTGGATACAATGTGGTAAACCATGGCGGGGACACTTTCGCAAAAGCTCCTTAAACCTCTCCCAAGCCTCACTAAAAGTCTCATCTTCAAGTTGCCTAAACCCTACTATTTCACTCCTCAATTTAGCATTCCTATTTGGTGGGAAATATTTACTAAGGAATTTTTCAGCTAATTCATTCCATGTCCTAATTGATCCTGGAGCAAAAGAATTTAACTATGCCTTTGCTCCATCTCTAAGAGAATACGGGAACAAAGTTCATCTAAGGGCATCTCTAGGTACTCCTTGAATTACAAAAGAATCACTAACTCCTAGAAAAGACTTAAGATGTAAATGGGGGTCTTCAGATGACAAACCATGGAATTGACCCACGGTTTGCAACATCTGAAACATTACCGGTTTCATTTCAAAATTTGTTGCCTCAATGTGAGGATGTGCAATCCCTGGATTTAACTCATCAAACATTGGAAAAGCATTCACTCGAATGGCTTTGGCCCTATCATTTGCTACCAAGATAGGATTCTTAGCCTGATTATTTTGCTGTTCATTTTGCTCCAGAGGTTGGTTTTGCTGCAGCACACGATTCTGCTGGGGGTTCGCTAGATCTTCTGGACTTATAGAAGACGCGACACATCAGCCATTGAATTTTGGTTTCTACGCTGCTCTTTCCTTCTTCTCCTGAATGTCCTCTCGATTTCTGGATCAAGCTCGAACCTTACCCCAGGCAGATCGCTCATGCACCAAACTCACACTTGCAAAAACAAAAGAAACAATAAAAAAGTTATAGCACCAAACCACTAAAACACATTCACAAAACAGATCAGATAAAAACTTATTCAAGTCGCGGCAACGGCGCCAAAAACTTGTTAGGTTTCCAGAGTGAGTAAAAATAAGATATAAAAAGACTCTAGAACTCTGTGCAAGTATACACAGTCCACAGCAAGTAATAAGTATTTATCGAATCCAAGGTCTGAATTAGCTTCCACTTTATCTGTTTTGTTTAGTTTTTCAATGGTTTCAAGAATGGTTAAAATGATTGGTTTTATAGAATGCTGAAGCAAAAGAAATGATAGAACAGAAAGTAAACAAATATGCAGACAGATTAGAAACAAGCGCTGGTCAGGATTTAGTAATTGTTTTGAAAGATGCTCTAGCAATATTATTGATCATGTAAAACTCTCTCAGTCTTATTAGCAGATTCCTCCCGGAACTCCAGATTTTTTAGAATATGTTTCAACTCCAATGAAGCACTACCGATCAAGCACTAGGCAACTGGCTATCCCTAGCTCAGTCACTGAAGTTCACAAATACACAATGATCTAGTGTGATTAACCGCCACACACTCCCTAAATCATCCTTGAAACTAGAGAGAGGTATTCATACCGGCTGGCCAGGCGGGCATAAAATAGAAATGAACACAACAATTAATCAAGATGCATCAAATCAACATTTATTACTAGAATTTAAGCACGACAATTACATGTTCCTAACCAACGCCTAAAGCTACTTAGTTCATAAAATGCATAGAGACACACGTTACAATCTGAGTAAGCATATCCATATTTACAAAATAATGCAAGAAAACATTAATTCCCTTGATCAGCTTGCAAATGATGGTTTCCTTAATGGTCTCCAATCTCTCTCCTCTATTTGACTCCCAAAATCGAAATGAGAGTGATCTCGTCCCAAAAGTTGAATGAATTTGACTTGGGCGGCTATCTCCTTTTATAGAGTGATAGGAGGCTTGAATTAGGTTGACCTAGACACGTGGATGGCTCTCCTCGCTCCATAAATCCGATAATAGCTAAACAGAATTCGGTTTGTTAAAATGGCTAACGAGCTGTGACGTGGCAGTTTTGCTCCCAGCTTTGCTCCAGCACAGATTTTGCTCCCTTAAGTCGCCCAGCAACATATTCTGCAGAAAATAATTTTCAAAGCTTCTATACTTCCAAATGGGTTAGAACATGCAATATTTATCTAAAAGCAACCCTATTAAGCACAAAAGACACACAGATCAATATAGAAATAAGGCTAAATAACTCCCTTTTGGAGAGTTATCAGTAGGGAACCGTGCATATAATCAAAATCAAGGCCTACCAAATTTATATCACTCAGGTTGCGCAACCACGAGAACTTTTCATACTCTAACACTAAGACTGTTTTACAACCGCTACCAGGGTTTGCTTCTACAAGTACGCCAAAAAAGAAGAACAGCCTTGAGAAGATGGTGGCACTCTTCATAAAGGAGTAGAAGGTACTGAATGTAAATCTCCAAACGTCAGTGAACACCTTGGTAACATCTGTGAAGAACCATGATATCGCTCTCAAAAATATGGAAGTTCAGATGAGGCAGACAGCAACAGTGGTAAACGCCCTTCAAAAGGGTAAGTTTCCTAGTGATACAGAAGTAAACCCCAGAGAGCAATGCAAGGTGATCACACTCTGAAGTGGGAGACAACTGGAGAATTGTTCGAATGAAGAGAAGAAGGAAGAAAAAATGAGCCTGGATAAAGACGGAGAGACCGAGGCACAACAACCTCCAAGGACAGGTCCCAAAATCCTCTTTGCTCTGTTGATTTAAATTTTGGTTCTACTAATAGTTTTGCAATTAAAGAAGAAGAAAAGAAGAAGTTGGATGAAAAAGAGAAGCTGAAAGAGAAGATGAAAGAAAAAGAATAGGAGGTAGTCCCGTGCAGACACCACGACAAGGGGTCGCACATCAACCCACCCAGGAGGAGGGGCGAGTGTCCAACCTTTGATTACAGGGAGTTACCTTTTTCCCACAGGTTTAAAAACGTTAAATTAGATGAGCAGTTTGTTAAGTTCTTAGAAATGTTCAAGAAATATATGTTAATATACCTTTAGTAGATGCTCTATCTAATATGCCTAACTATGGGAAATTTATGAAAGAGATGTTAGCGAAAAAGAAAAATTTTAATAGGAAATAAGTTTGTAGATTGTCAGAAAATAGCAGTACAATAGTTTCAGGGAAGATACCTTCAAAACAAAAAGACCTAGGGAGTTTTACTGTTCCCTGCACAATAGGTGAGGTATCTTTTGATAGGGCTTTATGTGATCTTGGAGAGAGTATTAATCTTATGCCATATTCCCTGTACAGGAAGATTGGACTCACTGGACTTAAGGATACCGACATCACCCTCCAGCTGGCAGATCGATCAGTTACTCACCCGATGGGTATAGTGGAGGATGTGTTGGTGAAGGTAAATAAGTTCATCTTTCCGGTAGAATTTGTTGTGCTGGATATGCAGGAAGGTAGAGAAGTGCCCATCATTGTTGGTAGACCATTTTTAGCACTGGTAAGGCTGAAATTAGTGTTCACACAGGTAAGTTAACTCTTAGCACTGATGATGAGAAGGTAGTCTTCAATACCTTTGGTCATGACGAGTCAGTTTGTAGCATACATACTTGCTTTTCTATTGGATTAGATTTAGTACCTGAGGAGGATGAAGAAGAAGAGTTAAACTTAGGTCTAGAGTTAGAAGATCTTCCCATGATTGATGAGGTTAATTTTGATCCTGATGAATTCTTTGATGATGCCATGTTTGAGAATGAACTGTCGAATAATGTTGAGCTACCTGTTGTAAATGTTTATGAGTATAATTTGCCTGCGTTGAATCTAGAAGAGCATGAGTTAAATGATATTTTTGAGCCTGACATTGACGAGTTAGATGAAATTTATGACATTGAGGAGTTAGATGATAGCTTTATTCAGTCTAATTTGATTGCTGAGTCTCATGAGCATGGAGAGATTATGCCTGGCGAATGGTTAGTCCTAGTTGATAGACCACCCCAGGACCCGAGACCAGTATACATTTTGATTCTTGATGACTCCGTGAATAACTTTTTTGTGAATAGAGACCTGGGGAAAGTTTTGATACTGTTAAATTTTTCATGACTAGTTATTTTGATAATCTGTTTAGTGAGGATGGACCAGGTGAGACATTTTTTACTCCCCTGTTTGCGATGTGTGCTTCGGCACGTGATTTTATCCAAGGCCCAGAGGAGGATGAAAACTTTTACTTTGAACGTCCATGAGCATGACGAGCCTCGTCTAGCTAAAGATGTTAAAGAGAGCGCTGCTTGGGAGGCAACCCAAGGATTTAAAATTTTTTGTTAGTTAGTTTTTTTTTTTTTTTGAGGTAAATAAATCCCCCTTGCTTCGTGATCTGATTTTGTTTTGCAGGATCCACGCTGCAACCCCCGAGAGTTCCAAAGGATTCGTTTTCCCAAACCCGAAGGATGATGTTGTTTTCTCTTAAGCTCAGAGAAGTCTCAGTATCTCCTTTTATGCTTTATTGCTTTAAAACATTGAGGACAATGTTTAGTTTAAGTTTGGGGGGGGGGGGAGGCTTTCGCTGTAGTTGAGCATTAGTTTAAATTCTTCTGGATGCATGTTAGGATAACGATGATAGGCGAGGATTTGGTTTTTGAATTTTTGGGGGATATGTTTTATATGATGTGGAATTTGGGAGCATAGCAGAAAATTGAGAAAGTTTTGAAAATGTTTTACTTAGTATTAATGTTTAAAGCATGCAATAAACTTACCTTTTGAGATCTTTGAAAATCTAGATTCTTATTATGGTTTTTATAAGTTTGTTGTCACTCCGATAGACTTAGTCTCTAACATTAGGAGTTATGCTTGACTGTTTTTAAGAACTAGGAGAAAAGAAAAGGAAAGAAAAATATGTTTTGCCTGCAAAAAGAAAAGCAACACTAAAAAGAATCATTTGTTGAAAAGAAAATAATTTTTTGCTTGCATGAGAAAAATAAACTAGGGGTAAAAAGAGCTACCTGCGGTGTGATCAGTTAGGCCAACCAAGAATAAAATTCTGGTTAAGGCTCCCTGCATCGTAGTGTGAAAGCTAGTGCCATTAGAATCATAAAAAGCAAGTTTGGGGGAATTCCCCTTAGAAAAAGAAAAGAATCAGGCGCCCTAGTTTCTTTGTTTGCATGATAGCTAAATTCCGACCTGTTTGGACTCTTAGCCAGTCTAGGGGGAAAACAAATGAAGAAAGCCGTAAAACAAATATAGGTTAGTAAAAGAGCCATTAGATAAGTTTTGAGCATGCTATTCGTTAATTATAAGTTTCATTTTTGAAATTTTCTTCATGAGTATGTTGTGCTTGCTTAGTCCAACTGCATGTTTTCTGTATTCCTCAAAGAATTTTAAAATCATTGAGGCTAGAGCGATTCTTTTCATACATCTTCAGAATTTAATTTTGCTCGGGACTAGCAAAAGCTTAAGTTTGGGGGTGTGATAACAAGCATAAATGTTGTTATTTTATCCTTAAATTTACTAGCTTTTGTGTGCTTTTATTGTATTTTTATCATACATATCCATTTAATTTTATAATTTTGTCCCTAGGAGAATTATATGGATAATTGGAGAAAAAGAGCCCAATTTAACGGATTTCAAGCCTTAAATATCAAGTTGGGTCAAGAGAAAAAGCCCAAGATCCATCATATAAAGTGTTTGGGCCAAAGGAATGACGGAGGCTCGAAATTCTACTCAAATCCGCGCCTAGAAGCTTCTGGAACTAGGACAGCATTGCTATGCTGTTCCCTAGTGTCTCGACGCTGTCTTGACTTGCCGCCCAAGACAAGGTGACATCACAGCGTCGCAACGCTGCCCCATTTTCAGGCCTATTGATAGCATGCAAAAAATGCTATCATTTTCCTATTAATTTTCCTAGTTTTGTGCTTGAATTGTGTGCTTTAATTCTATTTTCAATTTAAATTTCAGAAAACCGAGTCAAAGAAGAAAAATCAGATTTTTGAGAGAATTTGGATGATTTTGGAGACTTTTTGAGCATTTCGGAGAAGTCCATTGTAGATCCAAGTCCAAAAGCCCAAAAAAAATGAGTTAGAAGCCCAAATTCATGAATTCCAAAGCTTAATTATCAAGTTGGGTCAAGAAAAGAGCCCAAGATCCATTACATGAAGCAATTGGGCCAAAGGAAATGAAGGAGGCCCAAAAATTGAGTCAAAATCGGGCCATTCCGAAGCGTCCCGACGCTTGGCAGCTGCGCAAGAAGAATCCAGAAATTGGGTACCGTCGCGACGCTGTCCATGTAGCGTTGCGACGCTGCGACAACTTGGAGCCCAAGACAACCTGACCTCAGAACGTCACGACGCTGTGACGTAGTGTCGTGACGCTGCGCCTACTGGGAGCCTATAAATAGAGCCATTTTCATCCAAGTTTGGGGTGCCAATTGGTGGGTTTTCATCCCATTCTAGAGTCCACACTAAAATTTGGGATTTTTGGGAGAGTTTTGGAGCTTTGTTGAAGATCTTTGGAGCTCTGGATAAATGGAGGTCTGCACGAGATCGAGGATATCGACACTTTTATGAGCATTTCTCTTCCCTTTTCCTTTATGTTTTAGTTTCTAGAATTGTTGTGATTAGGAATTATTGAATTTTAGTGATTATGAGTAGTAAATTCCTAAATTCTATGAGATTGATTTATATGTTAAACCTTTGCTTGATTAATGAATTGATTTGGTTTAATTGTCATTATAGTTCATTTGTGCATTTTGTCCTTAATGCTTTTAATCAACCGATCACTGATTAAATGAATCGTTACTAAGTGGAGACTCGATGGAGAGAAGCTTAGACTAGAACTGAATGCATGACTAACGTTATTTACTCGAGTGACACAGGATAGAATAAATAACGTTAGAGGTTGTATTGAAGCGTCGTAATGCCATGCTAAGTAAATAAAGAGGAGACCGAAAGGAGATTCTTTATTGAAAGGTATGAGATAGGAGGAGACCGACAGGAGGGTCCTTGTCATTAGGCTTCTAGACTTATGAATCAAATGATTAGTTAATCCATCTTAGTTAATTGATTAAGCATTAAAGGTCCAATTGATGAAATCAACCACTCTATAATTATCCCTCCAAATTGTGTCTCCATTTATCTTTTGCTTTCTAGATTAGGTTTTTGTTATTCTTTTCGGCATTAGATTTTGTTCTCTAAATAAAGCATAGCAAGATTATTTATGGTAATTAATTGAATAAATCCAATCCCTGTGGAGACAATACTCTATACTCAAAATCACTATATTACTTGTGACGACCCGTGTGCTTGCGGTATAAAATCGCCCAACACCTATATAAGGCGCGCCTCACCTCCTCATTTCATCCTCAATCACCACTCCAATCCATTTCTTTAGTCTCTCTAAGGCTCTAGGAGCCTCTTTTGAGGGTCGTTTTGTGAGGAAAGTGTGAAATCTTGTATCGAGCATTTTTGGAGTTCTCGGGAGCTTGAAACATAGGGGATCCAAGGCGCAAGCAAGGGGTCATCCTACAGTTCATCTCCTAACTCTTTAATTGCTCTTATAGGTTTATTTGTATGTATTAGAGACCGAAAATGAATCAAGGCTAATTAATTAACGAATTTAATAGCGCTAAGGACACTTAGGTTATTGATAACTCTTGGAAACAAGAGTTATTGGCCATGATTTTAGGCTTTAAGGCTTAAATTTACTTTGAGAAATTGTCAATTGTGTTGAATTTTGTTGAAATTAAAGGCATCTAGCAAGAATTTTAATTAAGGGCTTAGGTTGGTAATTTTTGTGCAAATTGTTTAATTAAGTTGACCTGGAGCTCTAATTTGCGCAGATATTGCTATAGCAATTGAGCTGGAAGAGGACTGCAAATAAGCTGAAATTCGTTGGTTGTTGGAGCTACTTTCCACGTGGAGGACTTCAGTAATTGATGTGGCATTCCCAGCTGATGACTTGAGCCCTTTTCGTCCATTAGAAGGAATTCCATGTGGCCAGGCTTTTCTAATCAGCCCTTAAACCCACGTTTGTGGCTGGCTATTTAAAGAAAGAAGTCCAAATTTGGAAAGGGGGCTGGAAAATGGAGAGAAGCTGAGATTGGGAGCTGAAATCAGAGGAAAACAGAGGAAAAAGCAAAGGGGAGCTGCCGTGGAGACCCTATTCAACTTGGGAAAGCTGGATTTGATCTTTGAAGCTTCTTCTTTAGTCTTTTCTTCTCATCTTTTTTCTTCTCATTGGTATTAGTCGAGTTAGAAGTGAAAACATGTTGTGTATGAGCATTTTCTGCTGTACTAAATTTGTTTCATCTTTGAACATGAGCTAATCCTCTTTAGGTGAAGATTAGGGGTTTTTATATTGTAATGAGGGATTGTTTGTAGTTGAACCTTGCATATTTCTTCTTAAAGTAAAGTGTTCTTCATTGTTAAAGCTGGAATTTCATTTGGCCAACCACTTTCTAGCATTGTTATTGAGTGTTTGGGAAAATAATTAGTAACCGACTACTTTACTTTACCTTAGTCTTTAAGATCACAAAAATTAGTGGGTATTTAGGGATAAATAACCACCTAAGGCACTGATCAGTTGAGTTAAAAAGAAGGGGTTAAATTCCCGTGAGTAATATGAGTGAGATGAATTTTGCACAGGTTTAGCTACAGCAATCGCTGGAAGCAGTATAGAAATCCCTAATCTGAACCTCTCTTTTCCTTGCATCCAACCGTCTGTCTTGCGTTTCTTACTTTGTGTTACCTTTAATTTCTCTAAAGTTTGTTTACTTTGTGCAATTTAGCTAGTTAATGACATTTTGGGATTTTTTAGAATAATAAATAAGTTTTTAAAAAAAATTAGAAGAAAGAGGCACTTCTAAAACTATTTAGAAAAATGGTGTGTCACGTCTTTCCAAGAGACGCAACACACCCATGCATGCCACGTGGCGTCTTCTGCCGCAACATCAGTTATTTTTATTTTTTTTTTTAGTTTTTAGTTTTTTTAATGAATTAAATTAAATCTATTCATTTATAATAATACCATTTGCTTTTATATTTTTTTCTCTCTTTTTTTTGTAAACCTATTTTTAGATTAATGTTTTTAGATTTTTTTTTATTCTTTAAAGTTTATCTATTATTTAAATATTTGATTACCATACTTTTGTATATTAATCTTTTTAATAATTCACCTATTTCTTTTTAAATTCTTTAAGAATTTTTAAACAAATTTAGAGAACATTGGTCAAGAAAATTTCAATAAAATTCACCATTCAAACACAAATATATATATATATATATATATAGATAGATAGATAGATAGATATATTTTCAATATACTAGTGAATCATATTTTGATTCAAGTTTCATATTAATTAATTGATTCCAGGGATTTGTTTCGAACAACAAAAAATCCAATTTCAATTATTTAAGAAAGTTATTTCATTTGATTGTCAATGAAATATTATTTAATTGAAAATTATCAATTATTTTTTCATTATAGAGATAACTATTTTTTTTCTCATAATCCAAATCTAAATATATAATTAGAATATTCTAATTTTATTTTTTTATTTGAAAATTTTTAATTGATTTAAGTTTAATATCAAAATATTTTAAAATTTCATATTAATTAATTGACTTTAAGATAAATTTTTTTTCATCCGACTTGTTCCTTTCAAGGGTTAAGAATTTATCGGTGGTTGATTCATTAAATGAAATGAATGTGATGATACTCAAGGTTGGATTTAAAAAAGATCTAAATAAATTGAAATATTGGATCTAAAGGAAGATCAAATTTAACGTTTTTTTAAAAATAATTAAACATTTTTTATTGTTCTAAAATTCAAATTTAAAATATTTTGATATTAAACTTAAATCAATTCAAAATTTTAAAATAAAAAATAAAATTATAATATTCTAATTATATATTTAGATCTGGATTATGAGAAAAAATAGTTATCTCTATAATGAGAAAATAATTGATATTTTTCAATTAAATGTTATTTCACTAGAAATCAAATGAAATAAAATTCTTAAATAATTGAAATTGGATTTTTTTTGGTTCGAAACAAATCCCTAGAATCAGTTAATTAATATGAAACTTTAATCAAAATATTATTCACTAGTATATTGAATATATATATATATATTTGTGTTTGAATGGTAAATTTTATTGAAATTTTCTTGACCAATGATCTCTAAATTATTTTAAAAAATCTTAAAGAATTTAAAAAGAAATAGGTGAGTTATTAAAAAGATTAATATACGAAAGTACGGTAATCAAATATTTAAATAATAGATAAACTTTAAAGGATAAAAAAAAAATCTAAAAACATTAATCTAAAAATAGGTTTACAAAAAAGAGAGGAAAAAAAAATATAAAAGCAAATGGTATTATTATAAATGAATAAATTTAATTTAATTCATTAAAAAAACTAAAAAATAAAAAGTTAACTGATGTTGCGGCAGAAGACGACACGTGGCATGCATGGGTGTGTTGCGTCTCTTGGAAAGACGCGACACACCATTTTTCTAAATAGTTTTAGAGGTGCCTCTTTTTTCTAATTTTTTTAAAAAACTTATTTATTATTCTAAAAAACCCGACATTTTGTCCTCATTTACTTTGAATTTCATCGAAAAGTCAAGCTTAGAAGTAGTAAAATTCCTTAATTCAATCCCTGTGGAGAACGATCTTAAATTACTTATCACTTGCTGTCATGATGTGTATACTTGCACGCTTTTGAGCTATTTGTTGCATATTTAGCATCACTTTGCAGAAGGCAATAGTTATTAATACGAGTTAATTATAATTAGGGGAGACTGAAAGGAGAACCTATGTGCTAAATGGAGATTCTAGGTTTATAATTAGTCGGGCATGAGATAGGACAATTAGAATAATTAATGAGCTATAATCCGACTTTCAAGACCCCGCCTCACAATAGTTTCTTTCTCCATTTTTTCACTTTGATTGATCAATTTAATTCTTTGATTGCATTAATTTTTGATTGGTTTTATCATCATGTTAGGATCCCTAGATAATATTATGTTCTAATATTTCTAGTGTTCGAATCATTATCTTGCCTAATCACTATCTTCCCTGTGGAAATCGATACTCGGTATTACTGTACCGTTTTATATTACTTGGGCAACTGTACGCTTGTGGGTATAGCATAACATCCGCCCATCATTCAAGAGGAAGAAGAAAATCCAGAGCCTGAACATGAAGAAGAATGAAAGAGCAGTTTCAGTTTCTGCAAGCAAATATTTTGATGAATGATTTTTTGTGCTCTCCTTGCTTGTCTTTTGTTTTGTTCTGCTTCTTTGTTTTTTATCTGCTGCTTTAAAATCTATCTCTATCATGATTATGTTAATCTGCGATCTTGATCTTTAATGAAATCAAATATTGTTTTGTTTGGCACACTGAGTATCTAACTTATTTTTCTTCTGAATTTTTGGTTCTTTGGACTGGTTAGCTTAGTTAGATCAAAGTATTCTAATCTTTAGAAACCTTTTGCTTGAGCATTCCTCCTAGCCTAGTCATGACTGCAACAAAAAGTTTTGAGGTAGCATTTATTTGTTGATCCACCTGAAGCTTAGTCCTAGTCCCACACTTATTTAAATTTAGAGAAAAAAATAAGTTTGGGGGAGTTGGTTATGTGTTAATAATTCATTGAGGACAATGAATAGTTTAAGTTTGGGGGACTTAGAAGCACTCATCTTCTTTTCTTCGAGCATTCCTCTCGTTCATAATTTTTCTAGGTTTTTGGGTAACCAGGGACATTTGTGACATCCACAGTTTGTCTTCGCATCAAAAGATGACCTAGAAAATGTTGAAAAAAAAAGAAAAGAAAAAAATGTACAACAGAAAATAGAATTGTTGAAAAGATTGACAAAGCAAAACTTTTGAAGAATGAATGATGGTCTAGCAGTTTTCTATCTCCCAGGGCCTTGGTGAGCTTCATCATAACATGTCGCCATTCTGAGAAGCAAGGGATAGATAACTAAAGACTTTTGGTGCTGAGTGATGAGTGTTTAGCCTAGTTGGTGATAAGCTTGAGGGCAAGGGTATACAACATTATAAAATGGGTCATCCCATGCATAAGTGTTTATGACTAAAGGGCAGCTCTAAGTCTGAAAAACAAAAGAAAAATTCCTCAAATTTATGAAAAGTCTTTTAATGTAGCTAGGTTGTGGTAGTTCTTAGGATTGAGGTAAGGTGGTGATAATTAATTCAATGTTGAAAGAACTATTTTGCTACGTCAATGTGTGGTTTTGTAGGAGGCTCAGGTAAAAGAAGAAGATAGTATTAGATTATCTGAATCTGATCAAGTTGTGACTGAAGGATTGGAATTCCTAAATTCCCAGCGGAAGCGTATAGGATCGATTCGTATTTTAATTAAGTTTTCTAAAATATCAGTACATTGGCAAATCATACAAAATAATTCTATATATAAACTAGGCTAAGCATGCATTAGATCTAAATCTAATAATTAAAAGAATGAAATACTTACTTGTTGAAGACTTTCTTCAATGAACTCCCACCAAGAATAATATGATCAAAGTAGGGACACTACCACCAAGATCTTCTCTCAATTAATAAAGTTTAATCTTAAATAAAACTTTACATAATAATATATCACATATATTATATTGATTGTATCTCATACAATTAACTTGATCTCCCATAATGGATTTTGAACTATTCAAATTCCTTTGTAGACTAATTGTTCCTAATTACCTATAATGAGCTAGAAGAGGGACCTAATGGACCTACAAATCAGAAGCTCCAATTACATGAGGTTAAATGACTGAACTCATTAATCAATTTAACCAATGTTCATTAATTGCGGGTCACTCCACTAAAGACCCACAGTTGCTCTCTTTTCACTGCAAAATATTTCTGCAGGTCAAATTACCGTTTTACCCCTGGGTTACCTCTGTCTCCTTAAGAACCACTAACTCCTGTAATGAACAACAAGTTTATGGTCCAACCAGTAAATGGAAGATCCTCTCGAGCCACGAGAGGATGGGTGCCCTTGTTCAAGATCCGAAATCAACCCTTAAGGGAACACTCATCTACTTGCCCTAAAGACGGGAAAGAGTGAATTCCATGTTGTTTTGTTATGTTCCCAGCCCCCACTCGGTCTTATCCCTGAAATGGTAGGCTTATTGAGTTGGCGAATCTGACCACTCTCACCCATACAAATCTAACGAAAACCCCTCATGAAAAGGAGTTTATAACACACTTAGGATTAAGATTGAGTTACCTAGGTCATCCTATTGAAATCGAAACCTACTAGTCAATGGTGTTACATCTAGTGGTTACTATTTTACAGTCCGATCTTATGTAAACTCATTGTATAGGATATCCCCGCTCGCATGTCCACTACATGAACGCATTGGATCAATGTGTTTGTATTAAATATAAAGTGGGTTGTATCACATAGTGTCGCCAGGATAAGGTACCCAGCCTTATCCCTATACTATAGACCCTTTAGGTTGTTACTTGAACATTGATCCCCGTATGTCTCCACATACAGTTCAAGTTTCGTAAAACAACCTTGGATGTTTAGTTTATTGGATTTAAGGTTAATTATTGCAAGACTAAGAATAACAAATTCAATAACTCCTCATTGAATAATTTCAATAACTCTTATTGATATTAATTAATATGTTACATTTACTATCCATGAGTTTTAGGGCATAAAACCCAACAAACTCCCACTTGAACTAAAACTCTAGTGGGGCGCACATCAATATAATAATCCAAAACTAGTGGGTTGTGTTATTACAATATAATACATAAAATGTACAAATACATGTAAAATACAATAAACTAGGGCATCCCGTATACCCATTACACATTCTCCTACTTGCCCTAGATTTGTTGGGATTGGTGTCGTAAAACTCGTAGATAGTGAATGAAACAAATAGTAGTATACTTGTTCGATAAAGTCATTATCGAGTTTTTTGTTCACTTCAGTTATTAAATAAGTGAGTTGCACGTTAAATAACCCAAATCCAATAAACTAACATCCATGGCCATATAGTATGAATACTTGACTATATGTAGTGACATAAAAGTGGATCAAATTCAAGTAATAGCCTAAACGGTCTATAGTATAGGGATAAGGTTGGGTACCTTATCTTCGGAACAATATGTCATGCGACCCACTTTTTAAATAGTGCGAACAATGTGATCCTGAATCGTTCATGTAGAGACATGCGAGTGGGGGCGTCCTATGCAAATGAGTTTGCATAAGACGAGGACCAAGAAATAAGTCAATTTCCTTTATAACGTTGTTTACTGTTGAAACTGACTTATTTTATTGCGATGACCTAGGTAACTCGATCTTAATCCTGAGTTAACTATGAACTCCTGTTTATTCGAGCTTATCCTTAGATCTGCATGGGTGAGAGTGGCTCGTCAACGACGACTCAATAAACCCCCCATTTTAGGGATAGGAACGGGTAGATAGCTAGGGACATAGTCCTGCAAGACGAAATACACTCCTACCCGATTTAGGGATGGTAGAGAGGTTGTTCCCTTCAATGCTGACTACGGTACATGAACAAAGGGATCCCACCCTCTCATTGGCCTGAGAGGTATTAGGTTTCGTAGTCGGACCACAAAGCAATTGTTCATTAGGGACTCAGTGGGGACTTAAGGAAGAAGATGTAACTTCAGGGGTAAAAGGAATAGTTGCTCCAACTCTAGTTACGAACAACCTGTGAAGGGTCGACTTACTAATTATTGTTATATCGGGTGGACAGAAATATATCTACAGTGAGGGGAGTTTGATGCGAACAGGGGACTGAATGTGGAGGTTAGAAAAGATGATAAATGAAGAATAAGAATAATTTCAGCCAACCAAGTTGATCGGTCTAATTTGTTATACACTTAGAATCTCCCAATTTGCTTATCTTAGTTGAATTCCTTGCGAAAAATGCTTTAAAATGAGTATAATATGTCTATGGGTCCTCACCGGAGCTTTGGAAGCAATTCGGGGCTTAAACGAGTGAAATCGGAGCGTAAAATGACCATTTTTCCCCTGGAGCCTCATCAGCGTCGAGACGCCCATCATCAGAGTCGAGATGCTAGCCCAAAAAAGAAAACTACTTGGAGATAAAGCTGGAGAACAGCATCGCGACGCTAGGGCAATCCGAGAGATATTTCCAAAATTGAAGGGACAGCGTCGCGACGCTAGGCAGTTTTCTAGATTCGATTTTTTCCTAATTTGGTTGGAAATTTTCCTTATTTGAAGACCCAATTCAGCACCAAATGACCACGAATTGAAAGCCAAGAACCACTATAAATAGAGGGTCTTGGTGTAGGTTTAGAATCATCCCTCAACACACAATTCACTACAACAATGTAGTCCATCTCTCTCCCCTTTCTCAATGATAGCGAGCATAGCTAGCTAGTTTTCCCTAATTAATTTAGCTAGTCTTTTATATTTAATTGACCAAAATTAGACATTTTAATGTTTTATTTGTAGGAAATAAGTATTGGAGCTAATCGTGTGTTCGGGACATGAAAAGAGGCTAAAAAATCAAAGGGAATTGTTGGGCGATTATCCGCAAGCGCACGGGTCATCACAAGTAATAGTAAAACGGAAGAATTCCGAGTATCGAATCCACAGGGAGGCGAAGCGAAATTTAAGCAAGCAAAAAGATTCTTGAACACTAAAAGTACTTGGGAGAATTAATATCAAGGGACCAAAACATGCAATTAAAACGAATTTAAAATCAAAGCAATTAAAGAGGAAATTTGATCAACCACAGAAAGAAAATGTGGAGAAAGAGCTTTTAATGGGAAGTGGGGTCTTGAAACTCAATTATTAGCTAAACAATTATTACAATTATCCTATCTCTATGCCCAACTAATTATAATCCTAGAATCTCCATTAATCACATAGGTTCTCCTGTCGGTCTCCCCTAATTGCAATTAATTCATCTTAACAACCTAAGTGTCCTTAGCGCTATTAAAATTCATTAATTATTACGCTCTGATTCATTTTAGGAATCTAAGTTTAATCAACTAATCTCGTTGTCACGGCGGGCAATTAAACTAGTTGCATGGACTACGATCTATCCTAACTTCTCTCCGTCGAGTCTCCATTAAGAATCGAATCAATACACAATTGGCCAGATTGCATACAGCATTACGAGTATCCATACAAATAATTAGGAAAAAGGGCAAGAGATGGGCAATTATAACAACATTTTAACTATAATTTCATTTCAAGACCCCAAATTGGGGTTTAGCTATACATAGCTAAAATATTCACAAAATTTACAATGAAAAGCATAATTAAGAGCAAAATAAAAGGGAAGGAAATGACCCTTGAAGACCCCGTCGCTAGTGCTTGGAGTCCCTCCGAGCTTCCCTTGAGCCTCCTAGAATGCTCCCAAAAACTCCCCAAAATTTTCCCACTAAAGAACTCTCAAAAGGGCTAGAAAGCCTTTGAGAGAAGGCTCCAAAGGAGCCAAGGAAAGAAAGGAAAGAATGAAGGAAATGATGGTTGATGCTAAAAAAATGGATCCAAGGGGCGCTATTTATAGGCTCGGAAATGGGCAGCGTCACGACGCTGTGACGTCATCGACTTGCCGGCCAAGAAATAGCACAGCGTCGCGACGCTGTCCCTACAGCATCTCGACGCTAGGCGAATTCTAGAACATTAAGGCGCGGATTTGGGCTTCAATCTTGGGCCAACTTCATTTCTTTTGGGCCTCTTCTTCATGATTGACTTCTTTAGACTCCCCCTTGACCCATGTATGGATTTTGGACTTGAATGGCTTCTTTTTGGGCATTTGTTTCCACAAATTCCATAAAGTGCTCCTTAGGACAAAATAATAAATTAAATTAGAATTTTTAAATAAAAACACAATTAAAGCACTAAAAAGCTTAATGAATTGGGACTAAAATAGCGACATTTCTGCCCGCTATCAGGAATCGAAGTTGGAAGCACACCATTTAGGCCTTGCCGAGGACCAACGTTGAGACCCTTGCCAAAGGGCTTCTCGACGCTCCAACTTTCCGTTTCTGATTAGGCGACACCAGGTCATAGCATCGCGACGCTCTCGGATTTCTCTTTCCAAAATCTACAGCGTCGCGACGATTTTTCAGCTTATAAATATTTTACGATTAGGTCAGATTTGGAGACTTCTTTTGATGACTTTTTGGCCAAAAACTCGACTAGAGAGCGGCTGTGGAGGCTGAACCAAGTGGAGGAAAGCGTGGTTCAAGGCTTTGTTCGTGGAGATAGGGACGGGGACGTGCAGTCTCGGCCTACTTAGTGTTTATTCTTCTTTTCTTTTTTCTTTAGTAGTTTTAATGGTTGATTTGTACTTAGTTTATATCGTAACGCGAGTTATGAGTAGCTAAGTTTAATTCTTAGGGATTGATGTAGCCGTTAGGCAGTTTATGGATTGATTGTATGGATTTTTGCTATTGATTACATTTATGCATATTGTGTTCTTAATGCTTTCAATTTACCGGCCATAAATTGATTGATGTTTGTGTTTGAATCTAACTCGGGAGAGAGGATTTAGCTTACAAATCTTTATGCATAACTAGGATTTAGCTAGAGATCGGGAGATAATAGTTAATTCTAGAAATCGTTAAAAATGATAGCCTTAATGCCTTGCATGTTTAATGAATTTAGATAGGGATATCGGATTCATTGATGTTGGGTTTTGAAAAACAAATAAACAAACAAGTAAAGGAATAACAATAATAATAAAGCGAGGTATTCAATATAGCTTCAATCCTAAGGCAAATAACTCTAATAATGGCTTATTTAACCTAAGTCTACTCGTGCATTGGGTCAGGTTTAACTCCTATTTGGCCTTGCTCCCAAGAACCGTTAGAGACGCTTAGTCAAGCAAAAGGTAGCTTCGTGGCATGGCCTCGCGAACTTGTGATTTTGAATAACAAGAAAAATGTATGTATGTCTTCATCAACTTAAATGTGTTTTGTTTTCCTTATTTACATATTATAATTATGTTTGTGTTAAGTATCTTCTTCCGCAAAACCTAAAAGGAATGTGTCCGTTGCACAATCTTCCGAACATACAGATATCCACGTTACCATCAAGTTGCTGAATCGATATGTCGTTCTTTCCATGGGAGGGGATGACACAATTCCTATCAAATTAAGTGACGCCATTTTTGGAGAGGATAAAACAAATTTCCTACATCGTGATGACATCGTGCAGTATTGCGGGATGGTTGAAATAGGGTACTCATGTATATTGGTGTACATTGCGTAAGTATAAAACCTATGGCATATTTTATTTATTTACTATGATTTTCAATGTTTTATAATATTGTTTATTTTCTTTAGATATCTTTGGACTGTATGTGACAATGAAATAACCAGCAAATTTCTGATAGTTGATCAAGGAACCATTTCTTCATTTGTAAAGTGTCAAGAAACTCGTTGCAGAAATCTAGCCAACCGGCTAGACATGGTTAATTTGAATCAACTAGTCATCATCCCGTATAATACTGGGTAAGTAATGTCAATTCAAATTAGTTTTACTTAATTATAGGTGTAATTTGTGATAAACTATTAAAAAGAATGTTCATTTTTAATAGGTGTCATTGGATGTTGATTGTGATCAATCTTGGAGAGAATACCGTTTATGTATTGAACTCATTATGTAGTAAGCTTGAAGAAAGTTTTCAATGAATTATCAATACGTAAGTATCTATAAACTTTTATTGTGGTTGATTCTCATATCTATATCACTCTAATGTTCAAATTATTTAGATCATTGAGAATGTGGCAAGCAAAGAACTCACTCCCACAATATCGCTCGAACATAATTTGGAAACTTATAAAGGTAAATTTACATTGACTATATTCTCAACGTTATCAAATTTTCCAACTCAAGTATATTGTTTTTCAACTTGTTTTACATGTAGTGCCCCCCGTCAATTGGGTTCTGTAGAGTGTGGATATTATGTGCAAAAGTATATTCGAGAAATAGTACACAACTCCTCTACGTCAATAAGTAATCTTGTACGTAATCGTATTCAACTCCACTACTTCTATAAGTATCTTTTAATTATTTATAATTAAATTTTCTTAAGGATTCTTATATTTTGTTTATGGTTTTTCTTATGTTTAGTTTAACACGAAAACAACATATATACAAGAAGAAATTTACGAGGTTCGAATAGAATGGGCAGGGTTCGTGGGAACATTTGTGTAGGGTTCTTTCTAGATGATGTGAATGTGTATATGTGATGTGTAAGTACTAGATTTTATATCTGTTGTAGATCTGTGTAGGATTATTTTTGGATGACTTGTGGAGGGACGGGTGGTCCCATATGCATGATGTATATGCTATAGAAGTGATTATATGTTGTATTATTTCAGGTTAGTTTTGGATTGTTTAGTAGAGGTCATGCCGAAATTTTCAAAGTGTGATTCCAATTCTATTACATGTGTGTTCAAAGTGTGATTCCAAGCATATTTATATGATTTGAAGGTTTTTTATGTAGTTAAACGTTGACTTGAAGCTTGTTATGTAAAAATGTGATTCCAAGTCAATGTATCTTCAAAGCGTGATTTAAAACATACTTGGGTCATTTGAAAACTTTTCATATAACACAATTAAGATTACTTTCTTTACAGGTTGACAAATGAAGAAAATATTGTTGGTTTGCCACCGGGCAACCAACAATTTTTTTTATCAATTTATGAACAAAATAATGACGCGCAATGCATGTCATTAAAAAATACATTTAATGACGGACATTTAAAAAAGACATTTAACGACTGACATTTAATGACGGACATTTAAAGACAGACTTTTAATGACAGACTTTTAATGATAGACACCTTTAATGACAGACCTTTAATGACAGTCATTTGGTTGGAAAATACACTTTCGATGACAGACTTTTCATGACGGGCGCCCTTTAATGACGAGCAATGCTCGTCATTAAAACAGTTTGTTGTTGTACCTTTTAATGGCAAACGATTGCCCGTCATTAAAAGCGGTTTTTGTAGTAGTGCCTGCATAAAATTCTCGGACTAGAGTCACCACGGCTTCTTGAGGGTGAGCACAAAACTCTTGCCATTTGTATTAGGTGATGACTTTAGTCAAAAAGTCAGGCAATGTCCCTGTTCGGCTTGAGAATCCTTTCTCGTTCAAAAAGTCCCTCTTCTTCATAATCTCCATCTTTTCTTGGAAATTAACATCTTTAAAGACCTCAGGGAATGGATTCTTTGGCGATGCAACCTTAGGCGTTTTATCCTTTGGCTGGATTGGTCTGGTGGTAGGAGGTACAGGAGAGGCGTCCATGGACCTTGTCCTTGGCCTCTTTGCGAATATGGGGTCATTTTTGTTCTTTGTCCTCCTCTCAGCCTAAGTTCTCTTCTTCTCTTCTTCCTCAATGCAGCAGAAATCGGAATTTGGTCATCATCCAATTCCTTGATTTCAAAATCTGACTCAGTCTCGCTGTCACTAGAGGTCTCGACCTCTTTTTCTTCAATTTTCTCTTCATTCTCTTGGCCCTCTGATGAGCTTTCAACAGCTGGTGAGGGTCCCCTAATGTCATACTCGAACAAAGGATCAAAGGGCTCATCAGCTTGTTGCTCATCCATGGCCTCAACTTGGCCTTCCTGAGAATGCGGCCCACATGCGGTCGCATTCTGGCCTTCAATGTCTTATTCTTTTTCTTCTTTTCTTCTCTTGGCCCTTCAGGGGCCTATTCTTCTACTTCTTGCAGTTTCTCAGGTTCCCTTTAAGCATTGTGCAGTGACTCAAAGGCTGCAAGAAATTCTTCTGCTTCTTTCCTTCAATTTTCTTCTTCTCGAAGGATCTCCCTTCTTAGTTGGAGTTCAACAGCTAACCTCCTTAGTTCCTCATCTTCTTTTCTTTCTTTTTCAGCCTAAATGACCCTCTGGGCCTCTTGTTTTTCTTCTTCTCTATTTTTCTCAACTTCCTCCCTTTTCTCTTTATCTTCCAAGTCTCTTTTTCTCGCTAACTCATATTCAGCCCTCATACTCTGAAGTTCACTTTCTTTTTCAGCCCTTATCTCACTGAGTGCATCCTGTTCAGCCCCCTATACCCTTCAGCGATTATAAGGGCTTGTGCAGCAGCCTGTCGGATCATCTCCTCGAACACATCATCTGACATTCTTACTGTTTTCAGGGGCTCAATGATCAAAGTTGTCTCGATTTCAACTTTCTTGGAACCTTTATTCTTGGCACTATAGGTCACAAACGACTTGTTCCTGCAAGAAGTAGGGTTAGTTGAAGGGTTAGAAATGTTACCCATTGGAATCTCTATTTGCCGAGAGCTCTTTCCCACTTTGGAAGATTCTTTAGCCTCATGCAACCGTGCTTCTTCCTCAAGAGCTACGCGTCTCTTAGCTCCCATCTCACGGATCATAGCAAACCATTCCTTGGAGCGCTTTCTAAGAGGTTTTTGAGTTTGGTGGAGAGAATCGACAGGTGTGGGCATTTTGTGATGAGAACTGCTCGGATTCTCCCTTGAAGCAGGTGACATTGTCATGGATGAAGGAGTAGGAGCAATGGTTCTTCGTTCCACAATGGGCGGCGAAAAAACCTGTGGGTCTCACGACTCTTGTTTCGTGCATGCGTGGTTCAAACTGCTCTCCTTAGCGTCGAGCACTTTGTTCAGTAGTTTGGGCACTCCTATTACTCAAAGATCGAGTAATCTTGCAAGGGATTTCAGATTCTGGAGTGTTCTTCATTGTTCTTGGAGTGGGTCTTTCGGTTTAAAAGAGTGAATATGGAAGGTTGGTAGGGTTTCTTGGAATGCAAAGAGGTCTGAGTAGTTATGAAGGAAAAAAAAACTCATGGGTCAAGCTATTTATAGGTTTCTCATAATTAGGTCACGTGTGACCATCATTTAAATGACGTCACTGCCCTTGGCCATTTGGAAAATGTGGTTGCATTTCCAAATGAACTGGGAAGAAATGTGATCGCATTTTCCCAGTTTTCTGCCTTCTTTATTATTTTTTTTAATTTTTTTTCACTCCTTTTGTTTTCCTTCGTTTTTCTTTCTTTCATTTGTTGACTGAAATAATAAAAAACTTATTAGAATGTTCACACACTTAAACATGATTATACATCTCTTTTTCTTAGATAAACACAAAATAACTTGGGCTTTTCAACTCTCAGGTAAATCCCCAGGAAAAGGTGTTCCCTACGGTCAGCTTAAATACCTTTCCTAGACAGGATTTTCCTAAACAGAGTTTATTCTTGCCCATATATTTTGTTATCCCTTTTATTTTTTATTTATTTATTTTATTTTTCTTTATTACTAATCCACATAATTGACAAAAAGTTCTTTGAAATAGAAGTCATACCAGATCAATTATAGATACAAGGGCTTCTTCAACCCCAAGACTCTTCCCCCAATATGGCTTAATTCCCTATCCATTCACCTTGAAATGTATGCCTTGATGATCCATCAGTTCTACAGTTCCATAATAAAAAAAAACTCTCACGATCTTGAATGGTCCCGACTATCTTGATTTCAGCTTCCCTGGAAACAACTTTAGTCTGGAATTAAAGAGTAGCACCTACTGGCCCTTATGGAATTCTTTTGGATGTATCCTTCTCTCGTGCCATTTTTTGGCCATCTCCTTATATAATTTTGCATTCTCATAGGAGAAATGGCAGAGCTCTTCCAATTCATTCAGCTGTAACTTTCTCTTGATTCCAGCTTTGTCCAAATTGAAATTTAACTTTTTCAACTCCCAGTAAGCTTTGTGTTCCAATTCAAGAGGTAAGTGACAGGCTTTTCCAAATATGATTCGATACGAGACATACCTAAGGGCGCTTTGTATGCAGTTCTATGTGCCCATAATGCCTCGTCAAGACGCAACGACCAATCTTTTCTAGAAGGATCTATTGTTTTCTCCAAAATCGCTTTGATCTCTCGGTTAGAGAGCTCTGCTTGTCCATTCGTCTGAGGATGGTAAGCAGTTGCAACCCTATGCCTGATATTGTATTTTGAAAACAGGTTGGCTATCATCTTGTTTAGAAAATGTGATCCTTCATCGCTTATGATGAATCGAGGAGTTCCGTATCTTGTGAAAATGTTCTTCATAAAGAACTTCTTTACCACCTTTGCATCATTGGTTGATGTGGCTATGGCCTCGATCCATTACGATACATAATCAACTGCAAACAGAATATAAATATTTCCAAAGGATGAAGGGAATGGGCCCATAAAATCTATTCTCCATACGTCGAAGATTTCCACTTCAAGTATGCAGTTTAGCGACATTTCACTCTTTGCTGTTAGATTCCCAGTTCTCTGGCACTGATCGCAGTTCTTGGTAAAGAGATGTGCATCATTGAAAAGACTCGGCCAAAAGTACCCTAACTGAAGGACTTTGGTTGCAGTTTTTAGCCCAGCGAAGTGCCCTCCATATGGAGCCAAGTGACAGACTTCCAAAATGAATGGTACTTCTTCTTCTGTTACACATCGTCTGAGTATTTGATCGGGGCCTAGCTTGTATAGATACAGCTCATCCCGATAATAATCCTTGACATCTTTTAGAAACTTTTTCAATTGATGAGTTGTGGCTTCCAGAGGCTTTAGTCCACTGACTAAGTAGTTCACATAGTCTACAAACCATGGAATTTCAATTGCCCTTTCTGCCAGTATCTGATCATCTGCAAACGACTCTCGAATGTCCAGCCTCTTCTCCACCTACGCCTCTTCTCCAAGCCTTGACAGATGATCTGCCACTTGATTTTCTGTTCCTTTCCTATCTTGGATTTCAATATCAAATTCCTGCAAGAGTAAAATCCAACGGATTAGTCGGGGTTTAGCATCCTTCTTGGATAACAAGTGTTTAAGGGCTGAATGATCAGTATGAACTATGACTTTAGTTCCTACTAAGTAGGATCTAAACTTGTCAAACGCAAAAACTACTGCAAGTAGTTCTTTTTCTGTTACTCTATAGTTTAGTTGTGCATCATTAAGCGTCTTGCTTGCAAAAAAGATTGGTTGCACAATCTTCCCTCTTTTCTGGCATAACACAGCTCCTACTGCAAAGTCACTAGCATCGCACATCAATTCGAACGATTGAGTCCAGTCCGGTTCCATTATAACTGGGGATGTACTAAGTGCACTCTTCAAAGTTTCAAAAGCTTGCTTGCAATCTTCATCAAATTCAAAAGGTCTATCTACCTCAAGCAACTTGCACAATTGTTTAGAAATTTTAGAAAAATCTTTAATAAATCTTCGGTAAAAGCCCGCATGGCCTAGAAAACTCTTGATGTCTCGAACTGTCTTGGGAAAAGGAAACTTGGATATAAGCTCGATCTTTGCCTTGTCTACCTCAATTCCATTTCTGAAAATCTGGTGTCCAAGAACTATTCCTTCTCGTACCATAAAATGGCACTTTTCCTAGTTTAACACCAGGTTTGTTTCCTCGCATCTTTCCAATACATGGTCTAAATTCTGTAAACAAATTGCAAAAGTTTCTCCAAAGACGGAGAAATCATCCATAAAAGACTTCCAATGTTCGCTCTACCATATCTGAGAATATTGCCATCATACACCTTTGAAAGGTGGCTGGAGCGTTGCAGAGTCCAAATGGCATTCTTTGAAAAGCGAACGTCTTGTATGGACATGTGAATGTGGTATTTTCCTGATCTTCTGGGGCTATTGTAATCTGGTTGTAACCTGAGTAGCCATCAATGAAACAATAATAATCTTTTCCTGCTAATTTTTCCAACTTTGATCTATAAACGATAATGGGAAATGGTTCTTTCTGTTTACTTTGTTAAGTCGGCGATAGTCTATGCAGACTCGCCATCCCGTGACCGTTCTCGTCGTAATCAATTCATTCTTCTCATTCTCCACTACAGTCATCCCACCTTTCTTGGGGACGCATTGCACTGGACTGACCCAGCTACTGTCTGAAATCAAATATATAACTCCTACGTCAAGCCATTTGAGAATTTCCTTTTTGACGACCTGTTTCATGATGCGGTTTAGCCTTCGTTGACTTTCAATGGAATTCTTGGCACCTTCTTCATGGTTGATCCTATGCATGCAAAACGATGGGTTGATTCCCTAAATATCTACGATTGTCCAACCTATCGCCTTTTTGTGACTAGATAGGACCTGCAACAAAGACAATTCATCTTCGTCAATGAGGTAAGTTGAGATAATAACTGGTAGTGTTTTGTTTTCTCCAAGGTAACTTTATTTCAGATGTTCTGGTAACGGTTTGAGTTCTAATTCCAGAGGGTTAATCGTGGACGGTTGCAGCGGCTTGATTTCTTCTTGGCTTGCCTCCAAGGAATCTCTCAATGCTTCTATTCGCGCTACTGCAGATCCATTCTTGGTTGATTCTTCTATTTCTTCAATCTTTTTCCCACCTACCTCCTCTCGTTCTTCATCTTCAAGCAAGTCTTCCAGTGTTTCTCCCTTTAGCAATTCCTACAAAGTAGATAAAGAAAGCTCGTCAATCTCATCAATAAATGAACATTCCTCAAAATCTTCGGGATATTTGAGCGTGTTCATGACATTGAAGGTAACTTGTTGATCATTGATCCTCATAGTCAACTCTCCCTTTTGTACATCGATCAAGGTCATACCAGTCGCTAAGAATGGTCGACCTAAAATAATTGGTACTTCTTTGTCTGCTTCATAGTCCAATACGATAAAGTCTGCTGGGAATACAAACTTGTCAACCATAACTAACACATCCTCAATCTTCCCAATGGGGTGTGTTAATGATCTGTTTGCTAATTGCAAGGTAACAGTCGTAGGTCATGCTTCTTCTATACCTAACTGCTTGAAAATTAAATACGACATCAGATTTATACTCGCTCCCAAATTGCATAGTGCTCTGCCGAGGTTCCGTCCTCCAATGGAGCATGGAATAATGAAACTTCCTGGATCCTTTAACTTGGGAGGAACGTTACTCTTAACTAATGCACTGGAGCATTCTGTTAGTGCAACTATCTCGTACTCTCCCAATCATCTTTTCTTAGACAGGATGTCCTTTAGGAATTTCACGTAATTCGACATTTGCTCAAGTGCCTCCACCAACGAAATGTTTATGTGGAGTTGCTTTAAAATGTCGAGGAACTTTTTAAACTGTGTATCTTGTGACAAGTATTTAAATCTTTGAGGATAAGGTGGTGGTGGCATGTAATCTGGATCAATAATAAACTTTTGAGGTTTTGCGATCGCATTTTCCTGCTTTTTCTCTAAACTTGAACTTTCACTCTTTTCTTCCAAGGCTTCTGGCTCCTTGGTCTTTTCTTTATTTTTTTTATTCTGACAAACTTCTGTAGTATCTTCTAACTTCTTTTCGGTAGATTTCTCTGAAACTTCTTCTGGGATTCTCCTAACTTTTAGATTTATAGGGTATTCTGGTCCATCATACTCCAATCCGCTTCTCAAGGTAACTGCTTTGCACTGCTCCTTGCTTTCACGGTGAGGGTTTTCAGGTTTGCTGGGCAATGTCCCTTATGGTCTGTTCTTGATCTCTCGAGCTATTTGTCCAATCTGCACTTCCAACTTCCATACAGTGGCGTCATTCCTTGCCATGTATTCTTTGATTAGAGCCTCTAGATTTGACTCTTGACTTGAACTTGTACTGGTTGGAAACTTTTCTGTTGCTGCTGTTGTTTAGGTTGGGAATTAAATCCTGTTGAAGCTTTTCCGAATTGATTTGTACCGGCATTACTGGTCCTAGCTTGTCCTCCCCAGGAAAAGTTTGGATGTTGTCTTCATGATGGGACCAAATCATCCCTGTTTATTTGTTCTTAATCTTGCTAGTTTTACTGTAATTATCCTGCTTAAAGTTATATTTTGTAGGGGTTTGGTGTCAATCGCTTCTAGGGAGCCCATATTCGAAATTGGTGTTAATTCGAGGAAATTAACATTGTTTTGATCCATCTTGAAGTCCATGGGATGCCGAGACGATGAAAAGACTAAAGTGGAGCACTCGAGACTCGAAAACTACGACAAAGGACCAAGTTTTTAAGCAACCAACAAGGAAGACCCGAGAGATGGAGTCTCGACGCGACCCCACTTTGTCTCAACACTTCAGATTCAAAGGACCCGCAAAATCACCGTCGGCGTCAAGACGCTGGCCACGGTGTCTCGATGCCGCTTCATTATTTAAATACAACAGATTCATTTTTAGGGTGGAGAGAGAGAGAGAGGAGGAAGAGATTTCAATTGGGAGCCTTTTAGCAACCATTTCTCTCGGTTTAACTCCAGTTTCTTCATTCTTCCTTTATATTTTATAGTCTTTAGGTAGATTATGTTGGTTTCTCGAGCCTTGGGCTTGGATTAGGCTTGTCTATGGCCATTTAAGCACCGTTCGCTGTAGTTGGAACCTCGGGATTGTAAGTACAATTGTCTTTCTATGAGATGTCTTGGAGTTTTCTGATTTGAAGGTTTGAATCTTGAGTTTGTTGAGCTTTATACATGATTTACTTGTTGTTTGTGGCTTTAGATTCCCGCTTTTATAATTAGCATGCGCAGTAGGTTAGATTGACGCCCTAACTCGCAGCTCGTATGTTAATGACTCGCTAAGGAACTAATTTCCAAGTAGCTAATGGATGGTTAGTTCAATAGTTAGCATTAGATTGATTCGTGGGCACGAGTCCCAAGAGCAGACTCTGACTGTGTTGCTTGACACGATAAATCTAGGGTCTAAACCGATATTTGTAATTGATTAGATTTTCCCTAATTGGTTATGTGTATTATAGCCTAGAGCAACAATTAGTTAATTTATTAATCATGGCCAGGTTAATTAATTGATCAATTGCATGTTAATTTATTAATCAATTGCATGCAGTTGTCTAATTGATTGACTTTGACGGGTTCGCGGGGCTAATTAATCAGTAACTAGTAATTGAGTCGATGGACGTTGGGATCAAGCCAATTGATTTAGAGTACCAATTAGACAGCATGCATGTAAATCATTATCTGCTAATCAATGAGTAAAAAGTAAATGTACTGATCCTGAGTGTCCCCAGCTATAGTGAGCGACAAGGTGAGATTAGCCAACCTCCCTTTTTACTTTCCTACCGTTTAATTCTTATCATTTACTTTATCTAAATTTTATTTTTGTTGTCCATATAATCTTCTCCTTCACCCCCCCTTTTTTTATAACCAAACACAAAAGAGATTAGAAGTAAACCAGCTATTCCCTGTGATCGACCCCGGCCACTACTAATGCAAGTAGTTTAGTGTTCGTGGATTATAAATTTGTTTTGACACTCAGAGCCTCTACAACTACGGCCCCCGTCACTCCACCCTGAGATGTATGTAGCTGCATACGAATTCCATCGGTTTTGATTTCCCTGTGGTCCTACATAAAAAAAAGATGCAGGGTTTAGTGGACAATTATCATTGATGTGCTCTTCACTACAAATATCACAACAAGGAGTAAAGATAACATTCGCGGGAGCGATGTTTGCTTGGTGATAGCATGTATAAATGCAATCTATTTCCTATTAATTTTAGCTAGTTTTGTGCTTGAATTGGGTGCTTTGAAGTGTTTTTATGTTTAAATTTCAGAAAATAGAGCCAAGGAAGCAAAACTGGAGTTTTGAGAGATTTTGAATGATTTTGGAGGCTTTTGGAGCAATTAGAATATGTCCATTGAAGATCCAAGCCCCAAACCCCAAAGAAAAGGAAGTTGGAGGCCCAAGATAAAGTCCAAGGGCCAAGATGAAGTGGAGATCCGAGGCCTAGGATCTCGACGCTAGCCTTGGGCGTCTCGACGCTAAGCCAATTGTGTAGGAAATTCTGGAAGCGGGTCAGCGTCGAGAGGCTGCCCTCAGCGTCTCGATGCTGAGGCGACTTTGAGGCCAAGAATATTACGTCACAGCGTTGCGACGCTGTCGCTGCTATGCAACTATAAAAGGGGTCTTTTGCATTCGGATTAAGGGAGCCAATTTGTGGGTTTTCACCCCATTCTAGAGTCCATTCTAAATTTGGGGGTTTTGGGAGCCTTGTTGGAGATCTTGGGAGCTCGGGATCGATGGAGGTCACCATGGGATCGAGGAGATCGACAATATTATGAGCAATTCTCTTCCCTTTTCCTTTATGTTTTAGTTTTTAGAATTGTTATGATGAGGAATTATTGGATGTTTTGTCATTATGAGTAGTTAATTCCTAAATTCTATGAGTTTTGATTTAGTTGTTGAACCTTTGTTTAATTAATGAATTAATTTGGTTTGATTATCATTATCATCCATTGGTGCATTTTGTCCTTAATGCTTTTAATGACCTGATCACTGATTAAATGAATTGTTGTTATGTGGAAACTCGACGGAGAGAAGATTAGACTAGAACTGAATGCATGACTAATGTTATTTATGCGAGTGACACGGAAAGAAATAAATAACGTTAGAGGTTGTTAATGAAGGGTCGTAATGCCATGCTTAGTTAATAAAGAGGAAACCGAAAGGAGATTCTTTATTAAAAGACATGAGAATAGGAGGAGACCGACAGGAGAGTCCTTGATATTAGGCTTCTAGACTTATGAATTGAATGTCTAATTAATTTGAATTAGCTAATTGATTAACCAACTAAAGGTCCAATTAATGAAATTAACACTCTAGAATTATCCCTCCAAATTGTGTCTCCATTTCTCTTTTGCTTTCTAGATTAGCTTTTTGGTTTATCTATTTGACATAAGATTTTGTTCTCTAAATGAAGCTAAGCAAGATTATTCGCGGTAATTATTTGAATAAATCCAATCCATGTGGAGACGATACTCACATACTCACAATCACTATATTACATAACGACCCGTGTGCTTGCGGTTATCCTATCAAGTTTTTTGCGCCGTTGCCGGGGATTGGCTAATTTCATTCATTTAATATTGTGAAGAAATTGTTTGCTTTAATTTAGAGGTTTTATTTTGCTTTCTTTGTTTTTATTTTATTTGAATCCTTGTTCATTGTTCTGGTTGTGCATTTCATTGGTGTTTGCATCTGATTAAGAGCATGATTGTTGTTGATTTAATTAATTTAAATAGCTTTTTATAATTTCGGGTGGCCCTTTAGGAATCTGAGCCCGAAGAACCAACACCATCGACCAATTTTTTCTATTCCAAATATCCCCCTTTTGAAGAAAATCTCGCTTAGAAAGCCTACTTGAAACTTATATTGAGGATAATAGAACCACTAAATTAGCTCTAGAAAAATCCCTTGGGAGATTGCATCCCCAAGAGGATGAGAGTGAAGTGCAATTTGCTTCCATAGAAGAAAAGTCTTCCTTAGATAGCTTGCTTGAAATTTTTATTTTGGAGTTTAGAGCCATGAATTTAGAATTAGAAAAATCTATAGAGAGACTCCAGACCCAAAGGGAAGATAGGGAAGTATGACCCACTTCCATAGGATGTCTAGTGAGTCACGTGGCCACTGATTCATCAACACCCATTCAAGAGCCTCATTCTTTCGATTTGGCCAAGTTTGAGCATATAGGGGTAAGTTGTATAGATAGAAGAGAATAATTGGAGAGGTTTAGCACCCACCAGGAACATGTTTGTGAGGAAGAAAAAGAAAATGAGCTTTTAGTGTTCGAGGAAGTTCAGGAGGTAGAGTTTAAGGTTGAACGGCCTTTGTCTGTTCTATCCTCCCCATCCTCTCTTGATAATGAGTGTTCTTTTTCTTGTTCTCACGAGTTAGTGTCAGAGTCTGAGTCCCTTTATTTTGATCTTTCTCCTTTTATGCTTCTATTAAAGAAACATACCAAAAATATTTATGCTTCAGGGGCCCATGAAAAGCTAGTAAGCTTGCTAGCAATAGTTGGCTTCATCGATTCTAGGAAGAAGGGCCTGAAGAAATACGACAATTTTTATGTGCCTTGAAAGTCCGCACAGACTCGTCTAGCTAAGAGACGTTAAAAAAGTGCTTCTTGGGAGGCAACCCAAGTTTATTTTCCCGTTAATTTTCTTTTCCTTATTTTTCAGTTTTTGTAGATAGAGCATGTTGATCTTTCGTTCCTTTTGATCAATTTTTGTAGGAGCTCGAGACTACAACTTCTTCCAAATCACCCCAATGATTGTTGAGGCTGACATCCTTGATTTCTCTCGCACTCCACGACAGTATTGTTCTCCCTATATCTCTTTAATTGTCCTTATGCATGCTTAATTAGATTGAATAAGTAATACATTGAGGACAATGTACGATTTAAGTTTAGGGGGAGGCTTTGCTGTTCTGATCGGAGCTTATTGAAAATTTTTTCATAATGATTCTATTGCACCTATGTTAATGAAGACGACCTATCATATGATCCAGATAATGAATTTTGTTCAATTTTTGTGGAATACGAAAGCATGTTCAGGATTCATGTAAATTTAATTTTTTCTTGATTTCCTTGCACATGTTGAGCACTTAGCTTTCTTATATGGTTTTGAATGCCTAGAACTGGATTATATTATCTAGATGTTTGTTGTCACTCCGATAGGCTTAATATATGATTTGAAAGTTGAACTGCATGAGAGTTTGTAATGTTTTACTTCAGAGAAATTGCACGATTATTAGCCTGCAAAGAAAAGAAATGAAAAAAGAAAAAAAATTGAAGTAAAAAAAAATTAAATAAAATAGCTTGTTGTGTTTAAAATGATCAAGGGTAAAAAGAGCTACCTGTGTTGTGATCAGTTAGGCCATCCAAGGATTTAATTCGGGATAAGGGTTCCTACAACAGTTGTGTGAAAGCTAGTGCCCTTGAATTAAAGAAAAATGAAAGTTTGGGGGAGGCATACCCCGTTGTTTTCAGGCACCCTAGTGAGGTATTGCTTTCTTGAATGTTGGGAAGCTAGATAATTAAAGCTTAGGGCCAGTGTAGGGGGAAGATGAACTGAGGATTTTATAAACCTTTTCCATGCTAGTAAAGACTTAATAAGAGGCTCGCACACACACATGCAAGGGATGAAAAGTTTAAATTTAAATTTAGTGATGAATGAATGTGTTTTAATATTTCCTTTAATTGTTGGAATTCATTATTTGGATCATTGAGCTTAGAGTCATGCATTCGCAATATTTGATTCATATATGGTGTTTTCGCTTTGCTCAGGACTAACAAAGGTTTAAGTTTGGGGGTGTGATAGCATGCATAAATGCTATCTATTTCCTATTAATTTTAGCTAGGTTTTGTGCTTGAATTGGGTGCTTTGAAGTGTTTTTATGTTTAAATTTCAGAAAACCAAACTAAGGAAGCAAAACCAGAGTTTTGAGAGATTTTGGATGATTTTGGAGGCTTTTGGAACAATTTGAATAAGTCCATTGAAGATCTAAGCCCAAAACTCCAAGATCAAGTCCAAGGGCCATTTTCATGTGGAGATCCGAGGCCAAGCGTCGAGACGCTGGCCTTGGGCATCTCGACTCTAGGCCAATTGTGCAGAAAATTCTGGAAACGGGTCAGCGTCTCGACGCTGAGGCTATAGGAGTGTATATCACTCTAGTGGAAGAAATTGAAGATCTTGGGCGATTAATTTCTTTAATTTCTCAATAGAAAACATGCTGAAAATGTTCGAAAAGCAGAGCATCGGAAATTACTTACTTTTGAAGCCAAATCCAAGCGAATTATTGGTTAATTCTTCACACAAATACTTCATGGACTACCATCATGATCTTCCTCACTATTCTCCAGCCTTAGAACGAGCTTGTGGGAGCTCCATAGTGATGAATTTGAAGGAAAAATGAGAGAGAGTTCATGTTTGCAAAGGTGCTATTTTGAGAGAAATTTGGTAGAGAGTTTTTTGAGTTTTTTCAACAATAAATCATCACTTTCAACCTCTTCAAAATGCTTATATATGGCATCAACATGCATCATCATTTTGTAACAAAATGACAGCAAGAAGAAGAGTATACAACTCATGGGGTTTGGTGGCATGACAATAGGCTTTTTGCCTCTTGGAAAAAATTGAAAATAAATATTAATTTCCTAATTTTCTTTTAATTTTAGAATATGTAATTGAAAATCCAATTTTCAATTAATCTTGAATTTCTCAAATCCAAATTAAAATTAACCTTAATAAATAATTAAACAATTTAATTATTCATTTTAATTTAATATCAAATATTAAATTAATCAATCATGCCAATCCCAACCTCTCTCAAAAAACCAATTTTCTCGAACGTGAATCCCTATTCTCGTGTGTCATATTTAAATCATATTTAAATAATTATAACTCTCAAAATATAAATAGTTTAATACACAATTAAACTTATACGTTAAATAATATCGAATATAATTAACGGCATCTCCCTAAATTGAATTTTAACGTTTTCAAATTCTTTCATCACTTTGTTCTAAGGTTTATTTTGTTTGAGCTAGTAGGGGGACCTAATGGACCTACAGATCATGGGCTCCAACGATCTGAGATTAACTGGTTGAACTCTTTCAATACAAGTTAACCAACATTCGTTAACTAATGGGACACTTCATCATAGCCCGTAGCTGAACTCCTCTCACTGTAGATATATTTCTGTCCACCCGATATAACCATGATTAGTAAGTCGATCCTTCACAGGCTGTTCGTAACTATAGCTAGGTCAAAATTCTGTTTTACCCCTATAGCACTTCTTGTTCCTTAAGCCTCCACTGAGTCCCTAATGAACAATTGGTTTGTTGTCCCACCACTAAACCTAAAACATCTTGGACCAATGAGAGGGTTGTGCGCCTTTGTTCATGTCCTGGAGTCCGCACTTAAGGGAACAACCTCTCTACTATCGCTAAAGTCGGGTAGGAGTGAATTCCATCTTGGAGGACTATGTCCCCAGCTATCTACCCGATCTTATCCCTAAAATGGTAGGAACTTATTGAGTCGGCAATGTTGAGTCACTCTCACCCATGCAAATCAAAGGATAATCCCGAATAAATAGGAGTTCATAGTTAGCTCAGGATTAAGATCGAGTTACCTAGGTCATCACTTGAAATAGTCAGTTTCACAGTAAACGGTGTTATAATGTGAAAGTGACTTCTTTCGCGGTCTGGTCTTATGCAAACTCATTTGCATAGGATGCCCCCACTCGCATGTCTCTACATGAACGATTTAGGATCACATCGTTTGTATTAAAACAAAGTGGGCCGCGTCACATAGTTTTTCCTAGGATAAGGTACCCAGTCTTATCCCTGTAGTACAAACCATTTAGGCTATTACTTGAACTTGATCAACACTTATGTCACTACATAAAATTCAAGTGTTCATATCATAGCCAAGGATTCTAGTTTATTGGATTTGAGTTAATTAATACATAATTAAAACAACTATTTGACAACCATAAATTGAAGAACCTCGATAACTCTTTATCGGTTATATTTTACATTTACTATCCACGAGTTTTAAGACATAAAACCCAACAGAGGCAACTTGGAGGCCAAGAATATTACATCATAGCATCCCGACACTGTCGATGTTGTGCAACTATAAAAGGGGCCTTTTGCATTTGAATTAAGGGAGCCAATTTGTGGGTTTTCACCCCATTCTAGAGTCCACACTAACATTGGGGGTTTTGGGAGAGTATTGGGAGCCTTGTTGAAGATCTTGGGAGCTCGGGATCGATGGAGGTTGCCATGGGATCGAGGAGATCGACAATATTATGAGCAATTATCTTCCCTTTTCCTTTATGTTTTGTTGTGATTAGGAATTATTGGATGTTTCGTGATTATGAGTAGTTAATTCAAAAATTCTATGAGTTTTGATTTAGTTGTTGAACCTTTGTTTAATTAATGAATTAATTTGGTTTGATTGTCATTATCATTCATTTGTGCATTTCGTTCTTAATGCTTTTAATCACCTGATCACTGATTAAATGAATTGTTACTAAGCGGAAACTCGACGGAGAGAAGCTTAGACTAGAATCGAATGCATGACTAATGTTATTTACCCGAGTGACACAGGAAGAAATAAATAACATTAGAGGTTGTTAATGAAGGGTCGTAATGTCATGCTTAGTAAATAAAGAGGAAACCGAAAGGAGATTTTGTATTAAAAGGCATGAGAATAGGAGGAGAGCGACAGGAGAGTCCTTGATATTAGGCTTCTAGACTTATGAATTGAATGTCTAATTAATCTGAATTAGCTAATTGATTAAGCAACTAAAGGTCCAATTAATGAAATTAACACTCTAGAATTATCCCTCCAAATCGTGTCTCCATTTATCTTTTGCTTTGTAGATTAGCTTTTTGGTTTATCTTTTCGGCATTAGATTTTTTTCTCTAAATAAAGCTAAGCAAGTTTGTTCGCGATAATTATTTGAATAAATCCAATTCCCGTGGAGACGATACTCACATACTCACAATTACTATATTACTTGACGACCTGTGCGCTTGCGGTGATCGCATCACTTGGTTTCCCATGGTCAAGCCCATCATCATGTTGTGAATGCGTTTAATTTGAGCTTGCATAGTTGAATTCGCTTCCGTCTCTACAGCTTTCACTGGATTCTTCATAATTGTTGGTTTAGTCTCTCCCCAATGTTGGTTATTCGTGGCTATTGTATCTAATATGGCTTGTGCTGCGTTTGCGGATTTATTCAAGAAAGATCCATTCGTAGATGCATTGCCTGTTGGGAGTGCGACCAAAGTCCCACATTGGCTAGATAAGGGGAAGATCATGGGTATATAAGGGAGGACAAGTATCTCCATTGGTATGAGGCCTTTTGGGATGATCCAAAAGCAAAGCCACGAGGGCTTACGCCCAAAGTGGACAATATCATACCATTGTGGAGATCTATATGTCCTGTTCTTGTCCTTAACAAGCAATTGAATGATTGGAATTCCCTAATTTCGTTAGCAGAAGCGAATTGGGACCGTTCGTAGTAAATTTTGTTTCCACCAAAATACCAATACATTGAAAAAATTTAGAAAACTATTCTAAATCAATTATTAAGGCTAAGCATACAACCATAGAACTAATTCTCAAGGGGAGAAGCAAACATACCGTCATTGTCGTCTCTGATATATCAAGAACACCTTTCTTGATTTCATAGGGACCAAGCGTCAACAATTGGGACACCACCAATGGATCTTCCCTACTATGACTCTGAGATTAGGAACGTAGTTGTGGGACTACCTAACCTTGAATGGGAAAAAACTCTAGAGAGAAAATTCTCCCTAGAGTTCTTGGGTTGAGAGAGTATGAGAGGGAGGCTAGAGAGAATGCAAGAGTGCATTCTTATGGCCTTATGTTATAGTACCTAAACCCTAGGTTTAGTGTTCTATTTATATTAGAAAGGTCATGAATAAAATATTCATTTAAAATCAATTATTTCCATAATTGATTTAATCTTTTCCATAATTAATCAATTTCATAACCAATCAATTCAATAATTGATTAATCTTTTCCATAAATGATTGATCACTTCCATAAGTGATTAAATCATTTCCATAAATGATTAATTACTTCCATAAGTGATTAATCATTTCCATAATTGATTAATTTCCAATTAATTAATCACCAATTAAATATCATATATTTAACTTCAGACCATCTATTAGTTAATTAATTGATTACCCAATTAAATATATATTTAATTGCAGGCTTTCAATTACTTAATTTTATAATATGAATCAAATTCATATTAAAATTTGAGCTCCTTCAAATTCTCTTATATCCTATAAATTTAATATGAATCAAATTTATATTAATATTTGAACTTCTTCAAATATTTATTTCTCTCATAATAATAAAGTTTAATTTCAAATTAGACTTTCCATTTTAATGTATCGTTGTACATTATATTAATTTGTATCTCATACAATTAACTTAATTCCCAATATGAATTTGCACTATTCAAATTCTCTCAAGATATAATTGTTCCTAATTACTCTTTACGAGCTAGCAGGGGGACCTAATGGATCTACAGATCAGAAGCTCCAATGATTTGAAGTTAACTAATTAAACTCATTAATCAGGTTAACCAATATTCATTAACTGTGGGTCATTCCACTAAAGACCCACAACTTAACTCTTTTCACTGTAGAACATTTTTGTGTCCACGGATATAGACCTATACCGGTAAGTGAATCCTTCACAAGTGTCCGTAATCACAATTGGGTCAAATTACCGTTTTACCCCTGTGTTACATTTGTCTCCTTAAGTACCAGCGCTTCTCTAATGAACATCCTTTTTATGGTTCAACCAGTAAACAAAAAGTCCATCTCGAGCCAGTGAGAGGGCGGGATCCCTTTGTTCAAGTCCCGGAGTCACCACTTAAGGGAACACTCATCTACTTCTCCTAGAAGTGGGAAGGAGTGAATTCCTTCTTGTGTTGTCATGTCCCCAGCCTCCCACTCGGTCTTGTCCCCAAAAAGGAAGGCAAATTGAGTCGGCGTATTGGCCACTCTCACCCATGCTAATCAAAGGACAATCCCTCATGAGAAGAAGTTCATGACACACTCAGGATTAAGATTGAGTTACCTAGGTCATCCTATTGAAACAGTAACCTAACTAGTTAACGGTGTTATATCTAGTGGTTTACCATTTCATGGTCTGGTCTTATGCAAACTCATTGCATAGGATACCCCCACTCGCATGTCTACTACGTGGACGCTTTGGATCAATACGCCTGTATCAAATGCAAAGCAGGCCGTATCACATAGTGTTACCAGGATAAGGTACCCAACCTAATCCTTGTATTATAGACCTTTTAGGTTGTTACTTGAACATCGATCCCCATATGTTCCCACATACTAGTTCTAGTTATATACAAAAAATCTTGGATCTTAGTTTATTGGAATTGGGTCAAATTGTGCAATATTTAACAATAACACTTTATTGTAGAAATGATGACCGCAAAGTGCACGAGCCGCAAGTAATAATAAAACGGAAAGTATTATGAGTATCGAATCCATAGGGAGGAAGAACGGTATTTAAGTAAGATAATTAAGTGAGCACTAAAAATACTAAGATGAAATATTATTTAGGTACCAACACTTCATGCTAAAACAAATCAAGGAATAAAGCAATAACAAATTCAAGCGATCAATCAAAATAAAATGCGGAGAAAGAATCGAATGATAGACGGAGTCTTGAAAATCAGAATATAGCTAATTAATTATTCTAATTGTCCTATCTCAATGCCCGACTAATTATAAACCTAGAATCTCCATCTAACACATAGGTTCTCCTTTCGGTTTCCCCAAATTGTAATTAACTCATATTAATAACCTAAGTGTCCTTAGCGCAATTAAATTCGTTAATTAATATGCTCTGATTCATTTTCGGAATCTAAGTCTAACCAACTACTCTCGCTGTCACTATGAGCAGTTAAACTCAGTTGCATGGATTATGATCTATCCTAACTTCTCTCCATCGAGTTTCCATTAGGAATCAATTCATTATACAATTGGTCAGATTATATAAAGCATTACGAACATCCATACAAACAATTAGTAATTGGACAAGAGATAGGCAATTAAGAATAACAATTATCTATATACTTTCATTCCAAGACCCTCAAATGAGATTAGCTATACATGGTCAAAATTTCCCAATTGTACATAGTATAAAGCATAAAATAGAGCAAGATAAGAGTAATGAAAGTGACCGTCGAGAACCCCTTGCTTACGCTTCGGAGTCCCTTCGAACCATGCTTCGAGCCTTCGAAAATGCTCGTTTCAATGTTTTCCACAAAAATCTCACACTCGACCCTCAAAAAGGCTTTAAGAGCCTTGAAAGGAGACTAAAAGAGAGGAAAAATAAGGATGATTGATGGTTGATTGATGCCAAAATGTGGAGCAAGGCACGCCTTTTATAGGCCTTGAAAATGGACAGCGTCGCAACGCTGTGACGTCACTTCGACTTGCGCGGCAAGAAATGGCAACGTCGCGATGCTGTCCTCCCAGCGTCGCGAAGCTAGGTCAATTCCAGATGCTTCAGCGCGGATTTGGGCTATTCCCTTGGGCTTTCTCCACTTCTTTTGGATCAACACCTAAAATGATAAGTAATGGTCTTCCTTCTTGACCCATCTTGGAAATTATGGCTTGAATATCTCAAATTTGGGCTCTTTTTCTCCATATTTCCACAATTTACTCCTACGGATAAAATAATGAATATTATTAAATATTCAATATGAAAATACCATAAAAGCATACAAAAGCCTATTAATTTAGGGATAAAATAACGACATTTTTTCCTGCTATCACACCCCCAAACTTAACTTTTGCTAGTCTCAAGCAAAATAAATTCTAAGGATGCATGAAATAGAATCACTCAAGCCTCAATGAGTTTAGAACTCTTAAGCAAATATGGAAAACTTGCAAGTGGAATAAGCAAGCACCACATACTCATGAAGAAATCTCAAAGAATTTGAACTTAAATTTTAACGAATAACGTAGGTAGCTCTTTTTACCCCTAGTCTTTTATTTTTTTATTGAAGCAAAAATATTTTTCTTTTCTCAACAGATATTCTTTTTTTTCTCTCTCTTTTCTTTTGTTGCTTTTCTTTCAGCAGGCATATCATATTTTCACCTAGTTCTTAAAACAGTCAAGCATGAACTCCTAGTGGTGACAACAAACTTATAAAAACCATAATAAAAATCTAGATTTTCAAAGATCTTCAAAAGATAAGTCTATTGCATGCTTTAGACATTAAAACTATGTAACAAATTTTTAAAATTTCACATTTTCTACTATGCTCCCAAATTCCACAATCATATAAACCATATCCCCCAAAATTTCTAAAATCAAATCCTCGGCTATCATTGCTATCTAATCATGCATCCAAAAGAATTTACACATGCTCAACACAACGAAAGTCTCCCCCCAAACTTAAACTGAACATTGTCCCCAATGTTTAAAAACAATAAAGCATAAGGATGGAGGCTGAGACTTCCCTGAGTCAGGAGAAAATCGTCCTCATCCTTTTGGCCGAGAAAATTGGATTTTACGAGGTTCGGGACTTGCTAAGTGGATCCTGCAAGACAAAATTGGATCACGAAGCAAGGGGGATTTATTTACCGCAAAAACTAACTAAGAAAAAAAAAATAATCCTTGGGTTGCCTCCCAAGCAGCGCTTTCTTTAACGTCTTTAGCTAGACGAGGCTTGAAGTAAAAATTTTCGTCATCCTTCAGGCTTTGAATAAAATCTATTACCGATCTGCCCAACACAAATAGGGGAGAAAACAAACCTTCCCCTCGCCCTTCATCACTGAAGAAATTCTTATAAAAACAATCCATAAAAAATTCAACAGAATTAAATTTTTTCTCCAAATCCCTATTCACAAAGCAGTTATTTACAGAGTCATCTAGCGTCATAATATCAACTGGTCTCGGATCTAGAGGCGGCCTATCCACTAAGCCTAGCCATTCATCAGGTATTATCTCTATATGCTCACGAGACACAGTATTCATAACAGACTCAACAGGGCTATCATTTGACTCCTCATCGTCAATCTCAAAAAATTCAACAATTTCAGGGTCAGATTCAATATATTCAGCAATGTCAGGATCAGATTCAAAACTATCATCAATTTCAGGATCAGATTCAATAGTTTCCGGATTAGATTCAGAGCTATCATCTAAGATGTGATCCTCTAAATTTAACACAGGTAAGTCATGCTCATAGATATGTACGGCAAGCATTTCAATGTCATTCATCAATTCATTCTCAAACAATGGATCATCAAAGAACTCATCAGGATCTAAATTTACATCATCCATAAGCAACTCTCCTAGCTCTAAGCCTAGATTAAAGTCTTCCTCATCATCATCAGTTAATAAGTCTAGGCCAATGGAAAAACATGAAAACTACACAGATTCGTCCTAGCCAAAAATACTGAAAACAACTTTTTCATCATCAACATTCAGAGTCAACTTACCAGTGTGAACATTGATTTCGGCTTTACCTGTGGCTAGGAAGGGTCTACCAAGGATAATGGGCACCTCTGTGTCCTCCTACATGTCTAGCACCACGAAGTCAACTGAGAAGATGAACTTATTGACTTTCACTAATACGTCCTCCACTATAGCCATTGGTTGGGTAACTGATCTATCTGCAAGTTGGAGTGAAATATCAGTGTCCTTCAAACCTGAAAGTCTGATCTTCCTGTACAGAGAGTAGGGCATGAGATTAATGCTAGCTCCTAAATCACAAAGAGCCCTATCAAAAGACACCTTTCCTATAATGCAGGGAACAGTAAAACTCCCTGGATCTTTCTTTTTTAATGGCATCTTTCCTGTAACTATCATGCTGTTATTCTCTGATAATCTAAACACTTCCTTCTTAGTCAAAATTTTCTTTCTAGACATCATTTCTTTCATGAAGTTCCCGTAGTTAGGCATGTTATAGAGAGCATCAACCAAAGGAATATTAACAGAAAGCTTTTTAAACATTTCTACAAATTTCTGAAATTGCTCATCTAACTTAACATCCTTAAATCTTTGGGGGAAGGGTAACTCCCTGTAATCGAAGGTTGGACATTCATCCCTCCTTTTGGGCGGGCTATTATGCGACCCTCTGTCGTGGTGGTTGCAAGGGACTACCTCTTCATCATCTATCTTCTCTTTCAGGTTCAACTTTTCATCCTGCTTTTTCTTTCCTTCTTTTTTTTCCTGCAAAATTGTTAGTATAATAAAAATTTAAATCAAAAAAGCGAGGAGGACTTTAGGACCTTTCTAGGAAGGCTTTTTGTGCCTAAGCCCGTTCATATCCATCCTTGCTCTACTTTTCTTCCTTCTTCGGCTTTCTCTCTTCATCTGAGCGGTCCTCCAATCTTCTCCCACTTCGTAATGTAACCATCTTGCACTGCTCTCTGGGATTTGTCTTAGTATCGCTTGGGAACTTGCCCTTATGAAGGGCGTTTACTGCAGAAGCAATTTGTCCTATTTGCACCTCCATGTTCTTGAGAGCTACATCATGGTTATTTACTGCTGACTGGAGACTTACGTTCAGCACTTTATGCTCTTTAATGAAGAGAGCCACCATTTCTTCAAGGTTGCTTTTCTTTTCTGGTGTACTCGATGAAGCAAACCCCGGTGGTTGTAAAACATTCTTGTTATTGGAATATGAGAAATTCTCGTGGTTGCGCAAATTCAGATGGTAGTAGTTCGATAATCCTTGAGTAAATGCTCGATTTCCAACACATTGAACTTTTTGCACGTCTTGACTCTCCTTCTTCGAATATCCATCTGCCAAAGTGGAAATAGACTTGACCACCTCAGAAGAAGTCAGCTTGTTCACTGCGTTCGTTAGCGACGTCATCTGCGCTTTTAAGGAACTTGACTCATCAATCTTGTAGATACCAGCCTTCTTTGATATTGTTCCCCTCTCTGTAGGCCATTGATAACTGGTTGCAGCAATTTCCTCCAAGAGATCTTTTGCCTCCCTCACCGTCTTAGATAGAAAACTTCCACTAGCAGATGTATCGAGAACAGTCTTGGTAGAAGAGTTCAACCCATTGTAGAACAACTGCACTTGTAGCCAATCGGGATAACCGTGCTGTGGACATCTCCTTAGCATTTCTTTGTACCTTTCCCATGCTTCGTATAACTGCTCATCATCCAATTGTCTGAAAGTCCCAATCTCCCTACGAAGCTTGGTGGTCTTAGCAAGCGGGAAAAAATTGGTAAGAAACGCCTGGGCAAACTCGTCCCAGGTACTAATGCTTCCCGGTTCAACTGACTCTAGCCAATCTTTTGCTTTGTCTTGAAGAGAAAAAGGAAACAACATCAGTCTGATTGCATCGACCGAAACTCCGTTCATTTTAACTGTCCTGCAAATCCCTAGGAATGATTGGAGATGGGAATGTGGGTCTTCTGAAGGATGTCCTTTGAAAGAATTATCCCTCGCCATCTGGATCAACCCAGTCTTCAATTCAAAGTTATTTGCTTGAATCAAAGTGTAAACAATGCCAAAATTCTCAGTCGGAAGAACTGGCTGAAGAAAATCTATGATCGCCTTGGGAGCGTTGTCTTGTTGGGCCATTGTATCCGTCAATCTTTTTTCTCTAGGAATTGCTCTAATAGTCCTGTCTATTTCAAGATCTAATGGAAACAAATTAACTTCCTTATCTCTTCGCATACAATAACCCCCAACTAATCAGAAAAAAAAATATTCAAAAAAAGAATAAAAGAAAAATATTTACAATCTAAATTAATATTCAGCCCGTTCTTTTTAATGTCAAAAATTATTTTTCCTAAACAAACCTATCCTCCCTGGCAACGGCGCCAAAAACTTGATGACCGCAAAGTGCACGGGCCGCTAGTAATAATAAAACGGAAAGTATTCCGAGTATCAAATCCACAGGGAGGAAGAACGATATTTAAGCAAGATAATTAAGTGAGCACTAAAAATACTAAGATGAAATATTATTTAGGTGCCAACACTTCATGCTAAAACAAATCAAGGAATAAAGCAATAACAAATTCAAGCGATCAATCAAAATAAAATGCGGAGAAAGAATCGAATGAGAGACGGGGTCTTGAAAATCAGAATATAGCTAATTAATTATTCTAATTGTCCTATCTCAATGCCCGACTAATTATAAACCTAGAATCTTCGTCTAACACATAGGTTCTCCTTTCGGTTTCCCCTAATTGTAATTAACTCATATTAATAACCTAAGTGTCCTTAGCACTATTAAATTTGTTAATTAATACGCTCTGATTCATTTTCGGAATCTAAGTCTAACCAACTACTCTCGCTGTCACTACGAGCAGTTAAACTCAGTTGCATGGATTATGATCTATCCTAACTTTCTCCGTCGAGTTTCCATTAGGAATCAATTCATTAAACAATTGGCCAGATTATATAAAGCATTACGAACATCCATACAAATAATTAGTAATTGGATAAGAGATAGGCAATTAAGAATAACAATTGACTATATACTTTCATTCCAAGACCCTCAAATGGGATTAGCTATACATGGTCAAAATTTCCCAATTATACATAGTATAAAGCATAAAATAGAGCAAGATAAGAGTAAGGAAAGTGACCGTCGAGAACCCCTTGCTTGTGCTACGGAGTCCCTTCGAACCACGCTCCCGTGCCTCCTAAAATGTTCGTTACAATGTTTCCCACAAAAATCTCACACTCGACCCTCAAAAAGGCTTTAGGAGCCTTGAAAGGAGACTAAAGGAGAGGAAAAGGAAGGATGATTGATGGTTGATTGATGCCAAAAGGGGGAGCAAGGCACACCTTTTATTGGCCTAGAAAATGGACAGCGTCGCGACGCTGTGACGTCACTTCGACTTGTGCTGCAAGAAATGGACAGTGTCACGACGCTGTCCTCTCAACGTCGCGACGCTAGGTCAATTATTTCAGAAGCTTCAGCGCGGATTTGGGCTATTCCCTTGAGCTTTCTCCACTTCTTTTGGATCAACACTTAAAATGATAAGTAATGGTCTTCCTTCTTTACCCATCTTGGAAATTATGGCTTGAATATCTCAAATTTGGGCTCTTTTTCTCCATATTTCCACAATTTACTCTTAGGGACAAAATAATAAATTTTATTAAATATTCAATATGAAAATACCATAAAAGCATACAAAAGCCTATTAATTTAGGGATAAAATAGCGGCTTTTCTGCCTGCTATCAAGAAACTCAATAAAACTTTATTGAAACAAGTATACAATTTGTTTACATTCACTATCTACGAGTTTTAGGGCATAAAACCCAACAAACTCCCACTTGAACTAAAATTCTAGTTTAGTGGGATGTACAATAATCTATACAGTAGCGGGTGTATAAATACATATATAAGACATATACAATGTACAAATACAATAAACTAGGGCATCACTATACCCATTACATAATGGTATCACTATTCCCATCACATTTCTCCCACTTGCCTTAGATTTCATCTTTGTACATAACTCGTAAACCTAGACCTTCTAGATGACCCTCATAGACTTTAGCCGAGAGAGCCTTCGTGAATGAATCAACAATATTCCATTCAATTCAATGTGCCTGCTTGTCTTGGGCTGCGAGGTTCTTTTGAATTTGCCACAGCACCACTATATCACTATAAAGTGTGATGAGCAAGTTCACATTTGGAACACGTTACAAATTAGTCAAGAACTTCCTAAGCCATACAGTCTCTATTGTTGCTTCACAAGAAGCTATATTTTCGGCCTATATGGTCAAGATTGTAACCATGCCATACTATAGCTCCTTCATAAAGATTGACTACAGATACTGACATAAATTTCCTCAAATCATTATCAGTCTTGAAATATGTGTCAGTGTATCCTGTAAGGATCAAATCCTTAGTCCCATACACGAGCATATAGTTCCTCTTTGTCCTCAGATACTTGAGGATATTCTTAACGGTTTTCCAGTGATCAAATCTTGGATTAGATTGATACTTATTGACAATCCCTACTATATAGGACATTCATCTCAGGTCCTCAACCTCTTGAGGTGTCTTAGGAAACAGTTTCTTAGACAAAAGAATTCCATGTCTCAAAGGTAGTGAACCCTTCTTGGAATTCCACATCTTATATATAACTAACATTTTTTAGACAAGGCTAACTTTTTGTTCTTACAGTTCCTAACAATTTGGATCCCAAGAAGAAACTCTGTAACGCCCCAGGTTTTCCAACCTCTAGCCTAGAGACGCTACTACAACCTTCAAACTATTATCCACAGATCTGAACCACTTTAAAACAGAAGTATCGAAAATTTCGGCAGCATAACGGCGTAAAATGGTCTGACCCAAAAATTTTACACCCGATAAACAAATAAAACACTCCAAAACAACCAACTCAACTCCACCAACTTCATTTCAGATTCACAACCTACTTCTCTATACGAGTCAGGCCTCGTAGCAACGTGCATGAAATAAAACATGCACAAACAAGATTACTAATTCAACTTTCTTTAACACTAGCAACTTAACCCAAAAGAATACTAACTAAACATCTTTATTCTTTAAATGAGATAGCAACAAAATTTAACCTTAAGTCTATCAACAAGGCTAGAACACAACTTAACAAAAGCCTAAAACATCTCAGGTGAAACTCTCATCATAACAGGACTACCATATCACCAAACCAATCCAAACTAGCCTATCAAAACATAGGAAACAAAACTCGAACTCCCAAGGGTTCCTCCTCGAAGTTCTCCTCTTTCTCACCAAGATCCAGCTCGTCATCCAAACCTACAACATCTAAAATATTGGGGCGAAGATGGGGAAGGGGGTATCAGTACAACCATGGTACTGGTAAGCAGCTCACACTTACCAAGCCACAAACAATCAACCGATACAACCAACATGCTTAGCACACGCATCCAACAGGTTACACAACCACAACAATCAACATGTTTTTAAGCTATAAACTAACCACATGCTTAAAAATAACACACTCATGAAAATGCATCACACGCTATGCAACGCACGCACTAGACTCCACATGATTTCCACGTCATGCTCCGCAACTACATGATTTTCGCGTCATGCTCCGCTACACATGAATTTCGCGCCATGTGCTGCGCTAATTACATGATTTCTGCGTAATGCTCCGCTACACATGAATTATGCACCATGTGTTGGCTAATTACATGATTTCCGCGTCATGCTCCACACCTACTCCACATGAATTCCGTGCCATGTGTTGCGCCACTCTTACGTGATTTCCGCATCACGCTCCGCACTCACACCCACGTGATTTCCACGTCACGCTCCGCTACACATGAATTACGCACCATGTGCTGTGCCTCACACCCGACTCATGCTACACATCCCCCATGCAACATGCAAGCCAGACTCAAAAGCTTAACTCAACATTCACCATGCTTAACACCCAAACACTCATCATGCTTAAGACAAACACTCATCATGCTTAAACACCTTAAGCATACACATCTCAAGCAATACAAAAGATACATTTCATGCTTCATACAAGCACTTAAAAGATCGCAGCACAGCAGTTCATATATAACATTTCATACAAAGCACAAATACGAGTAAAGCAAGTAACAAACAAACATACTTCATGTAGTCAAACAAGCTTAGTAAGTAGAAACTACTTACCTACAACGCTTCCAAAGCAACCTTAGCAAGCCTAACGCAACCAAGATAAGCTCCTAAGTCACAAAGGCAGCTAAAAGAGTTAGAACTAACCTAAAGATCTTAAGACACGCTTGAGAAGTCAAATCCCACATGCTAGGCCTATTTCCTTGTTAAACAACCTTCAAATATTCCCCAAAATGAAAACCCAAAAGCTTTAGTCCATGGGTAACCATGTCTAAGGCACAACGGGCCATAGGTATACGCTGAACGACCATAACTAAGGCTTTTTAGCCACTGGACAACAAATAAAAAGATACACGAATGACATTCTAAGAACTCCTAAAGCTGGGGTATTGCGACAAAGGCTTAGATAATTAACAGGAACCCGCTTTTAAACCATTAAACTCATGCTTTAAGAACATATAAGGGTTGGACAACACTAACTAGGCAAAAACACTTGATGGGCATTGACACTACATGCTTTTAAACCACATACAGCAAGAACGATCCATTTTAAAGCATATGCTAGGACCTATAACGACTGGGCAACACTTAAGAGCCTAGGTAACAAATGGGTAACGATCTAAATCATGCTTCTACGACCAGAATAACTAATGGGCAATTAACTTGAGACTAACAAGCTAGGGGCAGCGAAGAAACTTACCAAACAGACCCGCTTCCACGCTAGACGGGTTAGTCTAACCTCAAACAGCGTGTTAGAACGCTCCTTGGGTAGTGAGTGTAGACACCGTATTTGGTCCGGCTTGATTTTTAGTAATAATGTTTGAAGTTTTTCAATATTTGGTAGTCAATTTGTTTTTGGTATGTCAACAAGAGCATAGCTCAACCGGCATAAAGTTGTTTTAACGATCACGAGGTCCTTGGCTCGAATCCCTCTCTTTGCATATTATCAAAAATTTGTTTTTTAGTTTTTATGATTTATTATTTTTTTTGTTTTATTTAATTTATTTCTTTATTTTGTTTATTTATTTTATTTTTATTTTGTTTATTTATTTATTATTTATTTTATTTATTTATTTATTTTATTGCTTTATTTTATTTATTTATATTTTCTTTTTAATTAATTAATTATTTATTTATTTATTTATTTTTCTTTTCTTCTTCCCTCTTCTTCCCACGTTCTCCATCCCCCCTCATTCTCCCAACCTCCCATTCTTTCCCCCTCTTTCTCAACTCACTCCCCCTCATTCTCCCAACCTCCCATTCTTTCCCCCTCTTTCTCAACTCACTCCCCCTCTTTCTCCCAACCTCCCATTCTTTCCCCTTCTTTCTCAACTCACTCCCCCTCCTTCTCCCAACCTCCCATTCTTTCCCCTTCTTTCTCAACTCACTCCCCCTCCTTCTCTCAACCTCCCATTCTTTCCCCCTTTTTCTCAACCCCTTCCTCCAAGCTCTACTATATAATGAGAGCTTATGGAGGATGGAAGGGGGACAACAACAAGGAAAAAAAAAGAGAAGAGGAGTGAAAGAGTTTAGAGAGAGAAAGACACAAAAAAAAGGAGAGAAGAGTGAAAAGAGCTTGGAGAGAGAAAGTGAGTTAGAGAGGGAAAAATAGAGATTTTAGAAGGATTTTCAAATATCTAAGTTCACAACCGCCGCCGCTCGCCGCCGTCGCTCACCACCACCGCCGCCGCCGCCGTCGCTCACCGCCGCACCACCACTGCCGCTCGCCGCTGCTCATCGCCACACCTTGCCGTCGTCGTTTGCCCGTTGATTCCGACGAGGTTCCTAAGTGAGGTTTAAGATAAAAGAGGAGGGAAGGTGGAAGAGTTAAAAGGAAAAAAGAGGGAAGGAAAAGGAAAAAAGGGAGACATTTTCGTGAAGAAGAAGAAGAAGGGGAGAGTGGGAGAGAGAGAAAAGGTAAGTGGGTCCCTTCCCATTTAATTGTCTTCACATTTTTTTTTTAAATTTCATTTTCTTTTTTAATTTTATTTTTGGTATATATTTTGACTTCATTTTTTTTTCCTTTTCTTTATTCTCTTTTATTAGTTTTCTAATCATTATTTGTCATTTTAATTGACTTATAATTGGGATTTCTAATTGGAGTTTTATCTCAAATTGGCTTTTACTTTGAAATTCTTAAATCATGTTCAAATTTGCTTTAAAATTGAACTTTTTTTTTATCTATTTCAATTAAATTCTAATTTGAAGGTTAATTTAATAATGGCTTACCGGATTTAATTTGAAATCTCAAATTAGATGTCAATTTCTCCTCAAATGGTTTTAATTTCAAGTTCCAATGAATTTCAAGGTGATTTTGGATTTTTTTCTTTCAAATGAATTTCAAGTTGTATCTATTTAGTTTGGATTTTTGAAGCAAACTTCAAAACTCAATTTCAAATTTTAATTAAAGTGGGAATGTTTATGGACTTTAGTCGAATTGGAATTCAATTTCAATTTTGGTTTACATTAAAATCTCAAAATCAATTTCAATTAGGCTCTAACATGAAATTTCTAATTTGAATTTCACATTGGTTTTAATTGACTTGAATTTGAATCAATGTCTTTAATTCACATTAGAGATCTCAATTCCGTTTCAATTTAATTTTTATTTAAAGCTTTGATTTCAATCCCATTTTGATTTAAAATTTGAATTTTCAATTTAATTTCTTTTAGGATTTTAAAAAATCAAAGTCAATTTGGTTTAATTTTGATTTCAATTCAATTTGATTCTTGGTTTTAAATTAACTCAATTTCAATTTAGTTTTGGTTTGAAATTTTCAAATAGAATTTTAATTTTTCATTGATTGATTTTAATTTGAATAAAATCTCAAGTTGGTTCAATTTGTAATTCTGATATTCACAAATGAATTTCGATTTGATTTTAATTTTCAAAATTGATTTCAATTGGATGTAAATTGGGTTTCTTAAATAAATTTCAAAATAGGTTTTGATTGAAAATTTTTGAAGTCGATCTTAATTTGGTTAATATTTGAATTCCTTCAAACGATTTAAAAATGAAAATACTCAAATGAATTTCAAAGTGAATTTTAGTTTGGTATTTAAATTTGAACTGTTTAAATGAATCTCAAATGGGATTTAATTTGAAGTTTCAAATTGGATTTCAAGAAAAAAAATTTTAAGTTGATTATGGAAACTTTAGGCTAATTTTGTCTAAGAAATTTAAGCGAAAGGGAACACCCTGCCTAGAAATTAGCCTAAACATTTTTGCAATCGACTTGAATTTGGTCTTAATTTAGAATTTTTGAAATCAACTTCAATTTCACTTCAAATTGGAATTTTTTAAAACTATTTCAAGATGACTTTTAAACTGAGATTTCCAATTGAATTTCAATTTGGTTTTAGTTCGAATTTCTAAATGATTTAACTTTCTTTCAATTAATTTCAAATTCTTTATTTTAATTTTTAATTTTGAAATTTCCAATAATTTTTTTTTAATGTGGAAAATAAAAAAGGATTTCTTTTTGTTGAATGATGTCATAAAATCATGTAAAGCCTATGACGAAGTTGAAATAATTTTCAAATTCTTGAGGTGAAAGATTTTCCTTAATTGGGAAATTTATACGTGATAATAGAGTTATGGGTTAACCCCACTCACGAAATTAAATCCTTAATTTATTTAAGGATAAGGTGAAATTAGTGAGACATTTAATTTTCAATTTTCATTTTTTATTTCCCCAAATTTTATTTGTTTATTTTTTTGTTAAGACATGGACCTTTGTTTAATGAATTCGAGTAATAAAATAAAATGTTTTCAAACGGGTGTTGTAGGGTGCTAATACCTTCCCTACACACAACTGACCCCCGAACCTAATTTTTGGTTTTCAAAGACCGGTTTTTCTTTAAAATGGGTGACCAATCACACCCCAAGATGATTGGTGGCGACTCCAAACCTTTAACCTCGAAAGAGACCCTTAGGGAAGGACGTCGGCCGCTCCGCGTCGCGATGACGTTGCGACAGTGAGTATTCGAGTTGAAGTGTATCGAACTCAATCGAACAATTAGGCGGTGCTGCAGATCAGAAAAACAACACTAACATTAAAATTCCGGCACCTTAAACGAATAGGTAAATTAATCTAAACACCCCTAAGCATGGGTAAATGCCTAGACTCACCGGAATTACTTAAACAACGCCGAGGCACCCACGATTTGAGCAAAGACGGCGCTGCAGAACAGAAATTCGAGGCTAACTCAGATTTTCCAACACATAGAGCAATGGGTATTTAAATTTAAGCTTTAACCAAGAATGGGTAAGGCTTAAACTTACCGAACAAAGGAATCCGAGATCAAACTACCCGCTGGACAGAAGCGAAAAAGTGAAAGACGGGGCCTCGAACTGCTGCCTGCGCGAGATCTAACCAAAACAACGCAAGGAACTCTTAGATCGGGCCTTAATCAACCTATAACGAGAGGAAAAGAGACTTACCCACGAGTTAAGGCTGAAAAACGCGGAGAAGGAGAGGTTTAAACCATGAAACCCACCGAACAGAGAGAGGAAGAGATTCAAACGACCTCCAATCGCGGCTGGACAGTGGCGGCGCTGCAACCCGAAGGCGACACAACAGATCGACGGCGAGGCTGGACGGCGACACGACTCGAGAGGGAGAAAGAGAGCCACAGACAGCAAACCCACGAGAAAGAGAGGAGAACGCGCAAAGAGAGGGAGAGGGAAATCCGAGCGACCCACGGCGACGGCAACACGAACTCCAGCGGCGGCGCGGCGCTCGATTCCGACAAGGGGGGTGGGTTCACGGCAAAAGCAAGAAGGGAGGGAGAGTGAGGGTGGCCTTGCGTGAAAGAGAGGAAGAGAAAGAGGCTAGGGCTACTTTTTTTCTTAATTCCTTTTCTTTTCTTGCTTTTGTTTTTCCTTTGAATTTCTTTTCTTTTTCCTTAAACCCATAAAACCAAAACCCAATAATAGGATTCTAAGAATAGAACTTCCCCACCACTCAGTGTGAAAATTTCAACACTTAAACAGACTTGATAATTAACGCTAGCCAAAATTTAATCGAGCTTAAGGAAGAGAAATAATTACTAATATAATGCTCATAACCCAAAATAATTTCCCAATGCCTTGGTATTTAATTATGAATTCCATATTAGGAGCCCAAATAAGAACTATATTCCCATTCAACTATATACATGAAATTTAAATAACACCCAAAAATCATGGGTGTTACAAACTCTGCTTCTCCCAAATTTTCATTTGGAAATGAGTTGGTAGCTCCTTTTACTAGTCTGTAAGATAACCTACACCATTCTCAATGACTAGGATATCAATCATATAACACACTAAGTAAGCTATTGAACTATTGACGATCTTCTTGCAGAGACAAGATTCATCAATGTTCTAATTAAAGGCTAAAAGATTTGATCGCAGTATCAAATCTTCTATTCCAAGATGAAGATGCTTATTTCAATTCATGAATGGATCGATTAAGCATGCAATACCTTTTGCTTTTGACCTCGCTAAATGAACCCTTTTGGTTGAGACAAGTTGACACTCTCAACGTCTCGTTTCCTCTTGTAGATCCGTTTGCAACCTATAGGTTTTACCCCATAAGGTTGATCTACAGGATCCTAGATATAATTGAAACGCATAGATTCCATTTCCAGGTGCATGCCTTTAATCCACTGGTCCTAGTTAACATCATTCATTGCCTTGCTTTAAGACAATGAATCCTCAATGCCATCATCAGGTATGACGATCTGGGCTTCAGTTAAGCCCATGTAATAGTCAGGTTGTAAAACAACCCTCCCACTACATCGAGGCACTCTCAACTCTTGAGATAGATGTAACTAACTAGTTGTATTGGCCCTGTCAACAACTCTTGTTAAAGGTCCAACATCATCAACAACCCTTGTAGACTTATCAACAACTCTTGTTGATATTTCTGTAGCTTCATCAGTTAATTTACTTAAAACGACCTTACTTTGTGGCTTATTATTTCTCATGTGGTCTTCTTCTGAGAATGTAGCATTTGTCGGTACAAATTCATTATTCTCTTGTGGATCGAAGAAGTATCCACATCTCTCGTTTCCATGGGGCAGCCTACGAATAGGTATACTTTTGAATAGTGTCCCATAAAATAACATAAACCACTTTTACGCCTTATCCACAAATCAAAAGATGTTTCAGAAACATTTTTGATGGAATGTTGTTCAAAATACACACTGCAGTTAACGCTGCATGACCCCAAAACGAGTCAGGCAAATGAGCATAGCTCATAATGAATCGAACTATATCCAATAGGGTTTTATTTCTCCTACACAGTTCTTTTTAGGTATACCAGGGGTTGAGAGTTGGGATGTAATTCCATGTTCTATTAAATAGTCTTGGAATCTCAAGTCCCACATACTCTACACCTCGATCAGATCGAAGTGTTTTTATCATCTCACCTAACAAGTTTCCAACTTTAGTTCCAAGCCCCTTCGAACTTCTCAAGAGCTTTAGACTTAAGTTGCATTAGGTTGAGATACCCATACCTTGAATAATATCTATAATATAGATGAATTATTCGTGCCCTCCCACTGCTTTAACATATTGGACCACAAGGATCCAAATGTACAAGCTCTAAGGGCTCTTTGGCTCTATAGTTCTTTTCAAGCAAAAGAACTTATTAATCATATTGCCCTTAAGTCATGACCTACAAGGTAGTAGAGAGTCATCTTCTAACTCGCTTAGAAGTCTACTTTTGACCAAGCTCCCAATCATATTGAGGTAAATATGGTCAAACCTTAAGCGCCAAAGAAAGGTATTTTCCTTTAGGAGAAATCATTTACCTCTCATTTCATTGAGTAGTAGCAGCCTCAAACAACTCAGTGTTCATGATTGTTTTACTCTTGATTAGTCTTAAAAACATTTATGTTATTTTTCAGTTCAGTTGAAAAAGTTAACTCCCTTTCTTGAAATGAACTACGTTAGCAGGGAAAGGTAAAGAGTAACATTGTTCCAGCCAATAAGATACAGAAATCAAATTTCTTTTGATCTTATAAATTACATACACATTATCTAATAATATGTATTTGCTCTCACTAGGAAAAATAACTTAACATTCCTCATTGCTACAGCCAAGAAAACCTCTCTAGTTCAAATCTTTGAGAGTTATCTCAATAGCATCAAGCTATCGCCAGGAATTCAATCCTTTTAATGAGAAGAACAAACATGATTTTGACCCCTGAATCAATTATTCAAGCAAAATCACCATTCTCTACAAATCACGCTTCGAATATTAGTAAATCAAATTTAGTGTCTTTGGACAAGTCTTCTTTGGCTGAGCAAGGTCCAATGTCATAATCATTAGGAACAATTCTTAATGAGTTAGACATTTGGGGCATGAGGACATTCCTCTGTTAAGACTAATCTTAAATCATTCACCACAAATTAAACGTTTAAGTTTGTTGTATAATTACCGTTATTTGTGTGATAAATAATAAAGTAATTTGTTATTTCATTATTGAATTGCTGAAATAACAAATTACTTTATTATTTATATCACAAACCCATTACATCTTATCCAATCAAATTCAGCAAAAACACACAAGCAATCAAAGAAACCCTAGAAAACTATTGATTTAGTTTTTTCAACGATACTTCAGAGGTTTAGAACAACAGCCACCGAAGGGTGGTCAACTATTCCTCATCTAAATTGATACAATCTCAACCAAACCCTAACACCAAAATAACTCATATTTCGTTAGTGTTTAGTTACCGTTGTTTGGTCCAGGACTCGTTAACACATTTAACTCATCCCCGTAAGTGTAACCCTCCCACTTTTAGATCTCAGAGGCACGCACCAACAGGCTACCGAAGGGAAAGACAATTGTTGGTGATTAGCTTAAGTGACCCTATCCTATTAAGGAGTTCACGGTGTTCCGAATCCTATGATCAGGCCCTCCGAAGGGATGGTTGCGCCAGGGAACCACGCAGGCAGACCATAGGACTCTCACGGTGCAAACTAAGGGTGGAGACCGAGGGATACATTGACACGTGTCCCTATAGACATTTTTCCCATTCACCTTGTTATTGATCCATGCAAACACTTTTCGAAGGGAGGTCGCGCCTAAGGCAACACGAAGCCGAGCATGAACCTCACGTTGTAAATATAGGGACGTAGAAGCAAAACTTGATTTAAATGTCGTTTTGTAATTTTTCTCCCACTGAAAATGTCCTACTCTTTATTTAGGGTTATTTGACTTAGATAAATTCGGCTAAGTCAATCTATCTAAGTCTAATCCTATTATAACATTATGGTGAGGATTTTACTACAATGTTCTAGGTGAATTAAACTCTTTTAATAAATCTAGCAACATCGCATGCTAACATGACTATGGTTAATTCAACTCAAGGTTCAGGTTAGTTCCCAGGTAGGAGGTGTTCCGTAAACCGTCATCTTAAGTACCTTCAGCCTTAGACAGAACTTCACCGAGAGAGTTCCCTTATAACCATAATAATGTAAAGTCTTTACTCTAAAGATCTAGATGTATTAAACTCTTTCAATAAACCTAGTGACATTGCATGCTAACATTTAACCATGATTAATTCAACTCCGGTTTTCCGGGTTAGTTCCCAGGTAGGAGGTGTTCCGTAAACCGTCATATTAAGTATCCCCAACCTTAGACAGAACTTCACGGTGGAGTTCCCTTATAATCATAGTAATGTTTTTCCTACTTAGTCAATTAAAACTATTTTTAATTCTAAGTAAGAATAATTCTAATCCTATTAGAAACGTGATCTTTGGTCTAATTAATTTTAAACATTTTAAAATTAATCTATTTATCCTAAGATCCTATCTTTGCATGCAATTCTTTGTTATAGGTTAACCGTTTCTATTCATTAATTTTAATGAATTATTCCTATAACATGCCACTATGGTGAACAAATTAATAATCAAATTCTAATTAATTTATAAACCATATACTAGCATACATGACATACAATAATATAACAATTATATTAATCTAAGGTAATGTCATGCTCAATGCAATTTAATTTCCTTATAATTAACCTAACTCTTAAAATAATTACCCAAAAAAATTAAAATTAAGCATTACCATTTTCATACATTAACATAACATTTATATTAATTGCTCATGAAAATTAAATATAACATAAAAATTACTTTCATAAATATATCTCTTATATTTTTACTAAAGTAATTTCATGCTTAATGCTTCTCATTTTTCATCCATTTAATCATAACAATTTATATTAAATACTCTCTTTCTTTATTTTTTTTTTTTTGAAACCAATTTATATTACATACTCTTGAAAATTAATTCTTACATAATTCTTATATTATAACAATTATAATTAAAAATGCATGAATATGCTTAACCTATGGTGGGATTTTAAGCTATATGACATCCTTAAAGCAAAATAACAAGCTAAGTAGACGGGTTTTGGCATCCTAGAACTCAAAATAATAGAAAATATACATTAATCAATCTATTAAAGTCCTATCATTCCGTGAACCAGCCCGAACCGCTTCAAACCAGGTTGAAATTGCTTAAACCGCACAAAATTGGGTAAAAAACCGACGAGAATCAATCAAAACCACTGTGAACCGATCAAAAACTCGCTTAAAACGAATTGAACCACGCCATAATCGCCCGAACCGGTCAAAGAGATCATGAACCAGTAAAGAACCAGTTTGGACCGTCGCCAAACTGCGCCTTCTCACGTGCACGAAACCAATAAAATTCAAAACTGCTTACTGTAGTCACAAAACTGGTCATGCCTGAGTGGTTGATGCGTTGACGCTCTGGTCGCGAAATTTGATGCACTCGCACATGCGTTGGAGTTCGAGTTGCGACAAACATTTTTTTTTTCGATTCCAGTCTCTATTTTTCTAGTTTTTCCCTTCTTCCAGCCTCTGTTTTCTTCGTTTTTGGCCCTAAATTCTTCAGTTCTTCATGGGATTTCACCAAAAACGATTGACATGGACTTACAGACTCGATTGCAATTAAAATACCCAAAACAAAGGGCCTTTACATTGATCAAATCAAATTAAAATTGCAAATCTATATGCCAAAACCTTAAACATCTACTAGCAAAATCTCATACATCAAATGCATAATTAAATCCCGCCAATAGCCAATGCAAATTTTAGAGAAACGAAATTAAATCTACGATCGGTTCTGATACCAATTGAAGGATTGGAATTCCCTAATTTCGTTAGCAGAAGTGAATTGGGACTGTTTGTAGTTAATTTTGTTTCCACCAAAATACCAATACATTGAAAAAAATTAGAAAACTATTCTAAATCAATTATCAAGGCTAAGCATACAACCTTAGAACTAATTCTAAAGGGACAAAGCAAACATACTGTCATTATTGTCTCTGAAATATCAAGAACGTCTTTCTTTATTTCATAGGGACCAAGCGTCAAAAATTGGGACACCACCAATTGATCTTCCCTGCTATGACTCTGAGATTAGGAACGTAGTGGTGGGACTACCTAACCTTGAATGCGAAAAAACTCTACAGAGAAAATTCTCAATAGAGTTCTTGGGTTGAGAGAATATGAGAGGGAGGCTAGCGAGAATGCAAGAGTGCATTCTTGTGGCCTTATGTTATAGTACCTAAACCTAGGTTTAGTGTTCTATTTATAGGAGAAAGGTCATGATTAAAATATTCATTTAAAATCAATTGATTCCATAATTAATTTAATCTTTTCCATAATTAATCAATTCCATAATTGATTAATCTCTTCCATAAATGATTGATCACTTCCATAAGTGATTAAACCATTTCCATAAATGATTAATTACTTCCATAAGTGATTAATCATTTCCATAATTGATTAATTTCCAGTTAATTAATTAATCACCAATTAAATATCATATATTTAATTTCAGACCTTCTATTAGTTAATTAATTGATTACCCAATTAAATATCATATATTTAATTTCAGGCTTTCAATTAATTAATTTTATAATATGAATCAAATTCATATTAAAATTTGAACTCCTTCAAATTCTCTTATATCCTATAAATTTAATATGAATCAAATTCATATTAATATTTGAACTTCTTCAAATATTTATTTCTCTCATAATAATAAAGTTTAATTTCAAATTAGACTTTACATTTTAATGTAGTACATTATATTAATTTGTATCTCATACAATTAACTTAATTCCCAATATGAATTTGCACTATTCAAATTCTCTCAAGATATAATTGTTCCTAATTACTCTTTACGAGCTAGCAGAGGGACCTAATGGACCTACGGATCAAAAGCTCCAATGATATGAAGTTAACTGATTAAACTCATTAATCAGGTTAACCAATATTCATTAACTGTGGGTCATTCCACTAAAGACCCACAACTGAACTCTTCTCATTGTAGAACATTTTTGTGTCCACAGATATAGACCTATACCGGTAAGTCAATCCTTCACGAGTGTCCGTAATCACAATTGGGTCAAATTACCGTTTTACCCCTGTGTTACATATGTCTCCTTAAGTACCAGCGCTCCTCTAATGAACAACCTGTTTATGGTCCAACATTAAACAGAAAGTCCATCTCGGGCCAGTGAGAGGGCGGGATCCCTATGTTCAAGTCCCGGAGTCACCACTTAAGGGAACATTCATCTACTTCTCCTAGAAGTGAGAATGAGTGAATTCCTTCTTGTGTTGTCATGTCCCCTAGCCTCCCACTCGGATTTGTCCCCAAAAAGGAAGGCATATTGAGTCGGCGTATTGGCCACTCTCACCCATGCTAATCAAAGGACAATCCCTCATGAGAAGGAGTTCATGACACATTCAGGATTAAGACTGAGTTACCTAGGTCATCCTATTGAAACAGTAACCTAACTAGTTAACGGTGTTATATCTAGTGGTTTACCATTTCATGGTTCGGTCTTATGCAAAGTCATTGCATAGGATACCCCGCTCGCATGTCTACTACATGGATGCCTTGGATCAATACGTCTGTATCAAATACAAAGCGGGCCGTATCACATAGTGTTACCAGGATAAGGTACCCAACCTTATCTTTGTATTATAGACCTTTTAGGTTGTTACTTGAACATCGATCCCCGTATGTCCCCACATACTAGTTCAAGTTACATACAAACAACCTTGGATCTTAATTTATTGGATTTGGGTCAAATTGTGCAATATTTAACAATAACACTTTATTGTAGAAACTCAATAACACTTTATTGAAACAACTATACAATTTGTTTACAATTAATATCTACGAGTTTTAGGGCATAAAACCCAACATTGCCTAGAGCTTTTGAAGCTTTATCCAACCCACTATAGAAGTGCTCAATAATGATACAAGCAGGCAATCCACGATGAGGACACTTTCAGACCAGCCTTTGGAATCTCTCCCAAGCTGCATCTAAAGGTTCATTATATGATTGTCTGAAAGAAATGATTTCAGCTCTGTACTTAACATTTTTATTGGACGGGAAAAACTTCCCTAAAAACTTTTCTGCCAAGTCATTCCAAGACGTGATGGAGTTTAGTGTAAATGAATCCAACCAAGATTCAGCATCTCCCTGCAATGAAAAAGGAAAAAGTTTCAGCTTCAATGTGTCTTCTAGTACTCCTGTTACTTTAAAAGAACTACAAATTCTTAAAAATTGCTTGATATGCTCATGTGGATCTTCACTCGGAAGTCCGGAAAATTGGCCCATGGTGTTGAGCATTTGAAACATCGCAGGATTCAGCTTAAACTGTGGAGCTTTTATCGGTGGCTCAAGAATTCTTTGATTCATAGTCTAGAAAACTGGTAAGGCATAATCGTTTATTGCTCTATTGTGGTCTTCTGCAATATAAATTGGTTTTTCGTTTTGTGGCACCGGTGGAACTGGAGGTGTTGGCGGTATTCTCCCACCATTCTGCTCCATTCCATGATTTTGTGGGTCAACTTGAGGATCGACTCCAGGTTGGTCCATCGGAAGTTCTTGTATATAAGAAGCTTTTTCAAGAGGTTCCTGTGCGCTCGACTCTTGTTGTTCCCTCTTCTTTCGTCTCTACTCTTTACGACGAAAACGAAAGGCTCTTTCTATCTAAGGATCTATATCAAGGAGTTGACACTCCTTGCTATGCACCAACTTTAACCTGGAAAAGAAAAACTACAAATCAAAGTCAAATCCTCTTGAGACAGAAATGCGGTAGCAATCGAATCGCAATCTCAACAAACAAAAAAAATTAATTTAAGTCTACTCATGCATTGGGTCAGGTTTAACTCCTATTTGGCCTTGCTCCCAAGAACTGTTAGAAGGCTAAGTGACGGGCCGAAGTTGTCGAGGCTCCTGTTGGTCAAATAAAATTTGAAGTTCCACGATCACTAAACTACTTGCAATAGTAGTGGTCGAGGTCGATCACAGGGAGTGACGGTTGGTTACTTATTTCCTATTTATTTTCAGTGGTGAAAGCGGTAAATGGGGATTTTGGAATAACAGGAAGATAGACGTGCAAGAATTCAAATGCAAGAATTTAAATAGACAAGTAATTAAATAGACAAGAATTTAAATTGCAAGGAACATAAATAAGCAAGAGAATTAATTGAATTAGGTGACGCCGATTGGAGAAATTATTGGGTTAAATGGTTTACTTTGATCATTGTCTTCCTACCTATTTTAAGGCTAAGTCAAATTGCTTAATTGCCCAATCGATCTAATCTAAACCCAAAAAAGACCCAAAGCCCACCTAATATATCTAACTCGATCATACAACGTCCATCGAATTAGACTCTAATTGACTAACTAATGAATCTGATTAGACTATCAAATCAAATAATCAACCAATTGTCTTAAGTCTAGTGGATTGATGAAGACATTAGAAATAATTAGGCCTAGATTACTTCTAATGCTATTTTGGATCCTAGACCTATCGTGTCAAGCAACAAAGTTAGAGTCTGCTCTTGGGACCCATGCCCACGAATCAGTCTATGCACTAACTATGGAATTAATAATCCATTAGCTTCTTGAAAATCAATTCTTTAACAAGTTATTAACATACGAGCTGCGAGTTAGGGCATCAATCTAACCTACTGCGCATGCAAATAAAATGAACTGAATCCAAAATACAATTGCAAAATGAAATTGAAAAGACATTCAGAACATGAAACTCACAAAGAAACACATTTTATAATCCAATAATCATCCAATCGGCGTCAACTGGTTTAGACGGCGGTTAGGCCGACTAAAACCCACGACCCTTCGCTACAATAATAAGAAAATACAAAGAAATCAATAAGAAAACTCACACCTGATCTTAGTTCTGGTCTTCAAGGACAGAGAGAACCGAGAGGAAAAACAAAATTAAACCCTAAAACTCTTCATATAAACGACGAAATAAAAGAGGTGAATTTATAGAGAATTTGATCGCAGCGTTGAGACGCTGGGCATGGCGTCTCGACGTCGTGCCGTATGGGCCTAGGGCTAGAAACAGGCCAATGTCGAGTTGCCTAGCCTTCTTTCAGCATGCTTCGATCTTTAATCCTTCTTTGTTTCTTGCTCGATTCAATGCTCGAACCTTCGACTCCTTGGAACCATTCTTCTGGCTCGTCACGATCCTCACAGTCTTCTCACCTCCTCGAGATCTATGGCCCTCGGGTTAGCTCGAAAACTTGCTAAATTGCCCGAATTAACTCCAATTTGTGTAGTTCGTCCCTGATGCCCTAAATGCACAAATAATCTGCAAAACAGACAAGTAAAGCGTAAAGTGCACCCTAACAAGTTTAAATTAACAACAAATAAATAGGACTAATTCGGTCCTATCACTAAGCGAGTACCGTTATGCACATTTCAGTGACTCGACAACGACATAAATTGTTCATGCATGCAACCTATAACCCTATAGTTGTTATAAGGCGACCTTCCCTTATAACACCGAATACACTCTCTCGAGCCCTTTCTCCTATATCACCTTTATGAAAACAGATATTGCATGTCCCTTTCAGGATCAAATTCATATGTCATGAAAAGTCTAAGTGATTAAGTTAAACTCAACAAGATTCAAAATGATATTCAATAAAGAGTGACATGTAGTAAATAAAACTTAGGCAAATAAGCACTTTCAAGCCATTTAAACCATAAGGGAGTTCACTATATCAAACACCTCAATGAAATTTAGCTATGCATGATGGAATATAATGCAAATGAACAACTTTCGATTGAAATAATGAATAAAGAATACAATGTAATGAAAAGAAACAAGTGCTGGAAAATATAGTGTAGTAGCTAAAACTAGGGTTTTTTCACTTTTATCCAATCCTTCTAGAGTCCTCCCGACACACTACTCTCCATTTACAAGTGGGAATAGGGTGAAATCTCTACAAACACTCGGGTTTGATGTCTAACTAAGGGTTAGAATTTAGTCTTATAAGAAGGACCTCGGGGCATCCCTACTCATGGGCGTCTACTAGGGTTCTTTCACCACCATCTTCTTCCAAGTGAGTTCTGCTTGAATTTCCCTTCGAATCGAGGCCTTTTATAGTGTGAGGAGTGGTTGAGGAGTCACGAAAATTGTGCTGGTAGGTAGCCTAGTCAGTTTCGGAGTCAAAACAGTCGGTTAGGTGCACAAAACACTCATTCAAAATGACCCACGCTGGACTCGGAACTGCCTTCATCTGCCTAGAAATGCGGTCGCGTTTGGTTTTTGCCTTGTCAGAAATGCAGTCGCATTTCTGGAAAATTCCAGATTTCCTCTGTTTTTCTGCAAAGCACCAAGACAAGTCAAATTCTTCCCAAAATGAGTTCTTTTAAGCACAAATATTCATAATTTGACATACATGACTCTCAACTTCCTATTTCATCAACTTTAACACTTTTTGAGCTCGGGAATAGTATATTTGATCTAAAACATACAATTTTGACAAGATAATGAGCTAAATATAAGGGTAAAATAGGTATATTTTTTACCCTTTTCAGAGTTCAACTATCGGGCTATAGTGGAGTGTCCCGGTAGTTAACGAATGTTGGTTAACTAGGTTAAATGAGTTTAGCAAGTTAACCTTGTATCGTTGGAGCCCATGATCTGTAGGTCCATTAGATCCCCCTGCTAGCTCATACGGAATAAACCTTAGAACATAGTGATGAGAGAATTTAAAACATTCAAATTCGAATTAGGGAGTTGCCGTTAAATTATGTACGATGTATTTAACGTAATAGTTTAATTATAAATTAAACTATAACACAGGAGAGTTGAAAAATATTTAAATATGATTTAAATATTATATACATGAATAGAGATTCGCGTTCGAGAAGTCGGGATTGGTGTAAAATATTAATTTAATACTGATATTAAATTAATATAATTAAATTAAATTGTTTAATTTATTATTTGAAAGTTAGTTTTAAAGTTAATTATTTGAATCAATGTTAAAATTGATTGACTAGGAAATGAATTTTTTAAATTCATTGAAAATATGAAAATTGTATTTCATATTTTGGTTTTTTCCATTTAAGAAAAACCGAGAGGCAAATTGTGTGATTTTAACACACCTCCACCATGACAAATCTCCAATCTCCTTGCTGTCATTACATGCTCAAGTGTTGGTGCATGTTGTTAATATATATTTAGCTTTGAAGAAGTAAATTAAGGAGCAGATGGCTGGAAGTTTTGTTTCTTCTCTCAAAAACAAAAAAAAACACTCTCTCAAACCCATCTTTTCCCTCCCAATAGTTCATCACGATTGGAGTCCCACAACTTGTTCTAAGGCTGGAGGATAGCGGGGAAGACACTCGTGGTAGTCCACAACAAGTTCATGTTCAATTCCATCCAACGGAGCTATTGAATTTCTTCCAAAAGGTTGGAAAACTCGATGCTCTGTTTTCGGTTTCATGAATGCATGTTTTCTTTTCTAAAATGAAATGCAATTTGAGTGCTTTCGATCCAAATCGCTTCCGCTAGTGTCATGTACACCCCTTCAAAAAGACGAGAGGTGGATACTTCTTCAACCCTAATGAAAATAAAGTATTTGTATCGACCAATGCTACATTCTTAGAAGAAGACCACGTTAGGAACCACAAGCCACAGAGTAAAGTTGTTTTAAGTGAATTATCTAACAAAGTTGCGAAAACATCAACGAAAGTCGTCGATGAAGTTGGCACCTCCAGTTAGTCACGTCCTTCTCAAGAGATAAGAGAGCCTCGACGTAGTGAGAGGATTGTTAGACAATGTGATCGCTAATTAGGTTTTGCAGAAACTCCAGTCATACCTGATGATGGGGTCGAGGATCCATTAACCTTAAAACAGGCAATGGATGACGTTGACAAAGACGAGTGGATTAAAGCTATGGATCTAGAAATGGAATCCATGTACTTTAATTCAGTTTGGGATCTTGTAGGTCAACCCGAAGGGGTTAGGCCCATAGGATGCAATTGGATCTACAAGAGAAAACGAGACGCTACTAGAAAGGTACAGACCTTTAAAGCACGACTTGTGGCAAAAGGTGTTACCCAGCAGGAAGGGATTGACTATGAGGAAACTTTCTTCCCGGTTGCCATGTTGAAGTCGATAAGGATACTTCTATCCATTGCTACATTCTATGATTATGAGATATGGCAAATGGATGTCAAAACTGCCTTTCTGAACGACAATCTTGAAGAAAGTATCTTCATGTCTCAGCCAGAAGGGTTCATTGCTCAGGGTCAAGAGCGAAAGGTTTACAAGCTCAAACAATCCATTTTTGGATTGAAACAAGCATCAAGATCCTGGAATATAAGATTTGATACTGCGAACAAATCTTATGGCTTTGAACAGAATGTTGATGAACCTTGTGTTTATAAAAGGATGGTCAACAGTTCAGTAGCTTTCTTAGTTTTGTATGTGGATGATATCCTACTCATCGGGAATGATGTAGGCTATCTAACTGACATTAAAAATTGGCTAGCAGCTCAGTTACAAATGAAAGATTTCGGTGAGGCACAATATGTTCTAGGAATCCAAATTATTCGAGACTGAAAGAAAAAAAATGCTAGCTCTGTCTCAAGCTTCTTATATAGACAAGTTGTTGATTAGATATAAGATGCAAAATTCCAAGAAAGATGTATTACCTTTCAGGCACGAAATTATTTTGTCTATGGAACAATGTCCTAAAACGCCTCAAGAAGTTGAGGACATGAGACGCATTCCCTATGACTCTGTAGTAGGCAGCCTAATGTATGCTATGTTATGTACAAGGCCTGACATATATTATGCAGTAGGGATTGCCATTATGTATCAATCCAATCTAGGATTCGATCACTTGACTGTTGTTAAGAATATCCTCAAGTATCTTAGGAGAATGAGGGACTATGTGCTCGTGTATGGTGATAAGGATTTAATCCTTACAGGATACACTAATTCTAATTTCCAAACCGATAAGGATTCGAGGAAATCCACATCGGGTTCAGTATTCACTCTAAATGGAGTTGCAATAGTGTGGTATAGCATCAAACAATGATGCATAGCAGACTCGACCATGGAGGCCGAATATCTAGATGCATGCGAAGCAGCGAAAGAAGCGGTGTGGCTCAGAAAGTTCTTGACCGATTTGGAAGTCGTTCCAAATATGCATCTGCCCATCACTCTCTACTGTGATAATAGTGGTGCAGTTGCAAACTCAAAGGAACCTAGAAGCCATAAACGAGGCAAGCACATTGAAAGGAAATATCATCTCATGAGGGAGATAGTGCACCGAGGAGACGTGATTGTCACAAAGATAGCGTCGGAGCAGAACATTGTTGATCCATTCAGGAAGGCTCTCACGGCTAAAGTGTTCGAGAGTCATCTAGAGGGTCTAGGTCTGTGAGATATGTATAGGAAATAATGTAGGGCAAGTGGGAGAATTGTAACCGGTATTCAATACCATGATATACTTACTGGGTATTGTGATGCCCTGATTTATTGTATTGGTAAATTGTTATTAATACAAGTATTTATTCACTCATTGCTGTTATGGATTATTGTAGACCCCACTAAACTAGAGTTTTAGTGCAAGTGGGAGATTGTTGGGATTGGTGACCTAAAACTCGTAGATAGTGAATGAAACAAATAGTAGTATACTTGTTCGATAAAGTCGTCATCGAGTTCTTTGTTCACTTCAGTTATTAAATAAGTGAATTGCACGTTAAATAACCCAAATCCAATAAACTAACATCCATGGTTATATGGTATGAATACTTGAACTATATGTAGTGACATAAAAGTGGATCAAGTTCAAGTAATAGCCTACACAGTCTATAGTATAGGGATAACGTTGGGTACCTTATCCTAAGAACACTATGTGATGCGGCCCAGTTTGTAAATAATGTAAACGATGTGATCTTGAATTGTTCATGTAGAGACATGCGAGTGGGGGCGTCCTATGCAAATGAGTTTGCATAAGACCATGACCAAGAAATAAGTCAATTTCCTTTATAACGCCTCTTACTGTTGAAACTGACTTATTTTAATGCGATGACCTTGGTAACTCGATCTTAATCTTGAGCTAACTATGAACTCTTATTTATTCGAGCTTATCCTTAGATCTTCATGGGTGAGAGTGGCTCAACATCGCCAACTCAATAAACCCCCCATTTCAGGGATAGGAACAGGTAGATAGCTGGGGACATAGACCTGCAAGACGGAATATACTCCTACCCGATTTAGGGATAGTAGAGAGGTTGTTCCCTTAAGTGCTGACTCCGAGACTTGAACAAAGGGATCCCACCCTCTCATTGGCCTGAGAGGTATTAGGTTTGGTGGTCGGACCACAAATCAATTGCTCATCAGGGACTTACAGGGGACTTAAGGAATAAGATGTAACTTCAGGGGTAAAACAGACATTTGACCTAGGTCTAGTTACGAACAATCTGTGAAGGGTCGACTTACTAATCATGGTAATATTGGGTGGACAGAAATATATCTACAGTGAGGGGAGTTCAACTATCGGGCTATAGTGGAGTGTCCTGTTAGTTAACGAATGTTGGTTAACTAGGTTAAAGAGTTTAGCCAGTTAATCTCGGGTCGTTGGAGCCCATGATCTGTAGGTCCATTAGGTCCCCCTGATAGCTCATACAGAATAAACCTTAGAACATAGTGATGAGAGAATTTGAAACGTTCAAATTCGAATTAGGGAGTTACCGTTAAATTATGTATGATGCATTTAATGTAATAGTTTAATTATAAATTAAACTATAACACAGGAGAGTTGAAAAATATTTAAATATGATTTAAATATTATATACATGAATAGAGATTCGTGTTCGAGAAGACAAAACATGAGAGAAGTCGGGATTGGTGTAAAATATTAATTTAATACTTGATATTAAATTAATATAATTAAATTAAATTATTTAATTTATTATTTGAAAGTTAATTTTAAAATTAATTATTTGAATTAATGTTAAAATTGATTGAATAGGAAATGAATTTTTTAAATTCATTGAAGATATGAAAATTGTATTTCATATTTTGGGTTTTTCCATTTAAGAAAAACCAAGACGCAAATTGTGTGGTTTTGAGACACCTCCACCATGACAAATCTCCAATCTCCTTGCTGTCATTACATGCTCAAGTGTTGGTGCATGTTGTTAATATATATTCAGCTTTGAAGAAGTAAATTGAGGAGCATATGGTTGGAAGTTTTGTTTCTTTTCTCAAAAACAAAGAAAACAAACTCTCTCAAACCCATCTTTACCCTCTCAATAGTTCATCACGATTGGAGTCCAACAACTCATTCTAAGGACAGAGGATAGCGGGGAAGACGCTCGTGGTAGCTCACAGCAAGTTCGTGTTCAATTCCATCCAACAGAGCTCTTGAATTATTTCCAAAACGTTGGTAAAACTCGATGCTCTGTTTTCGGTTTCATGAATGCATGTTTTTGTTTTTAAAATTAAATGAAATTTGAGTGCTTTCGATCGAAATCGCTTTCGCTAGTGTCTCGTACACTCCTTCAAGATTATCCTATGTACATATCTTGCAGACCTATAATCTCTAAATGACCTTCGAATACTTTAGCCGTGAGAGCCTTCGTAAATGGATTAGCAATATTTTGTTTGCCTCTTTTGTGGCTACGAGGTTCTTTAGAATTTGCCATTGCACCACTATTATCACAATAAAGGGTGACTGGAAAGTTCATATTTGGAACAACTTCCAAATCTATTAAGAACGTCCTAAGTCATATAGCCTCCTTAGCTGCTTCACAAGCAGCGACGTATTCAGCCTCCATGGTGGAGTCTGTAATGCTTCTAGTTGTCTAACCCTTGGTTGGATATCATCCACATACAACACCAGAAAAGCTACTAAACTGTTTATGATTTTCTTGTAGACACCAGGCTCATCAACATTCTGGTCAAAGCCATAAGATTTTATCGCAATATGAAACCTTATGTTCCAAGATCGAGATGTTTTTTTCAATCCATAAATGGGTCGATTAAGCTTGCAAACTTTATGCTCTTTACCTTGAGCAACAAACCCCTCTAGTTGAGACATAAAGATGCTCTCCACAAGATTACCATTTAGAAAGGCAATCTTGACATCCATTTTCCATATTTCATAGTCATAAAAGGTGGCAATGGACAAGAGTATCCTTATCGACTTTGACATGGCAATAAGAGAGAAGGTTTCCTTATAGTCCACCCCCTCCCTTTGGGTACAACCCTTTGCCACAAGTCGAGCTTTAAAGGTCTGTACCTTTCTAGCTGCGTCTCGTTTCCTCTTGTAGATCCATTTACACCCTATGAGTTTTACCCCTTCAGGTTGATCTACAAGGTCCCAAACTGAATTGAAGTACATAGACTCCATTTCAAGGTCCATAGCTTTATGACCCACTGGTCTTTATCCACATCATTCATTGCCTGTTTATAGGTCAATGGATCCTCGATGCCATCATCAGGTATGACAACTGGAGTTTCAATTAAACCCAAATAGCGTTCAGGCTGTATAACAACCCTCCCACTAAGTCGAGGCATTCTCAACTCTTAAGAAGGACGAGACTGATTGGATGTACTGGCCCATCAAAAACTCTTGTTAAATGTCCAGCCTCATCAACAACTCTTGTTGATGTATCTGTAGCTCACCAGAAAGCTCACTTAACAATATCTTATTGTGTGGCTTATGATCTCTAACATGGTTTTCTTCTAAGAAAATTGCATTTCTCTATACAAATACTATATTTTCTTATGGATCGAAGAAGTATCTACCTCTAATTTCCTTGGGGTAGCCTACAAATGGGCATAATTTCGAACGAGGTTCCTGTTTCTTCGAGTTTGTCTCCAGCACGTGTGCAGGACAACCCCAAATTTTGAAATGACGTAAACTAGCTTTACGCCATTTTCAGAGTTCAAAAGATGTTTCAGAAACACTCTTTGATGGAACTACATTCAGAATGTAAACTATAGTCTCTACTGCAAAACCCCAAAATGAGTTAGGCAACTGAGCATAACTCATCATAGAACGAACCATGTCTAACAAAGTTTTGTTTCTCCTTTCTGATACACCATTCTGCTGAGGTGTACCAGGTGCTCAAAGTTGGGACGTGATTCTGTTGGGTTTTATGTCATAAAACTCGTATATAGTGAATGTTAACAAATTATATACTTGTTTCAATAAAGTGTTATTGAGTTTCTACAATAAAGTGTTATTCTTAAGTGTTGCACAATATGACCCAAATCCAATAAACTAAGATCCAATGTTGTTTGTATGTAACTTGCACTAGTATGTCAGGACATACGGGGATCGTTGTTCAAGTAACAACCTAAAAGGTCTACAGTATAGGGATAAGGTTGGGTACCTTATCCTGGTGACACTATGGATACGACCCACTTTGTATTTGATACAAACACAATGATCCAACGCGTTCGTGTAGGGGACATGCGAGTGGGGGTATCCTATGCAATGCGTTTGCATAAGACCAGACCGCAAAATAGTAACCACTAGTTGTAACACCGTTAACTAGTTAGGTTTCTATTTCACTAGGATGACCTAGGCAACTTAATCTCAATCCTGAGTGGGTTATGGACTCCTGCTCACAAGGGATTGTCCTTTGATTTGTATGGGTGAGAGTGGCCAAAATGCTGATTCAATAAGCCTATCATTTTGGGAATAAGACTGAGTAGGGAGTTGGGAACATATCACGAAAGATAGAATTCACTCCTTCTCGACTTTGAGGAAGTAGATGAGTGTTCCCTTAAGTGGTTTCTCCAGGTCTATAACAAAGGGCCCTACCCTCTCACTAGCCCGAGAGGGGTTTTCTGTTTGGTGGTTGGACCACAAACATGTTGTTCATTAGAGGAGCACTGGAGGTAGAGGTAACTCAGGGGTAAAACATTAATTTGACCCAGCTGGAGTTACGAACACTCGTGAAGGAATAACTTGTTGTTACTTGTCTATATTTGTGGACGCAGAATTATGTCTGCAGTGAGAAAAGTGCAACTGTGGGTCTTTAGTGGAGTGAACCCGTAGTTAACGAAAATTGATTAATTGGTTAATGAGTTTAGCCAATTAATCTCATATCGTTGGAGCTTCTGATCTGCAGGTCCATTAGGTCCCACTGGTAGCTCGTAAAGAGACTTAAGGCAATTAAGTATTAATTGTAAATTGAAAGTGTTCAATTTATTTAGGGAAATCATATAATGTATGTTGATGCATTATAATATAAAGTTTATGAAACTTTATAATATAATAAATTTGAATTAATTTGAAAATTAATTTGATGAGGGAAAATATTTGAAATAGTTCAACTAATTAATATGAATTGGATTCATATTAATAAAATAAATAATTTAATAAAATCCATAAACTTAAATATATGATATTTAATTGGGTAATTAATTAATTAGTTATTTATTAAAATCAAATATGAATAAGATAATGGATTTGATTAGATCTTATTCATGGCCTTTACCTATAAATAGGACCCCTGGGTGGGGTGACAGACATCCCATTCATTCTCATGCTCTCAGAGAATTCCCCTGAAGGCTTCCTAGACTCCCACCAGTCTCCTGCCTCTACAAGTCTCAGAATCATACCGGTGTAGCCATAGTGGTGGTTTCCCAATTGTTGATACTTGGTCCCTATGCAATCAAGAAAGGTGTTTTTTATGTTTCAGAGACGACAAGAACGATATGTATGCTTCTCCCCTTTAGATTAGATCTAATGTTATATGCTAAGCCTAGTTGTTAAATCATAGAATAGTTCTAGGATTTTTGCCAATGTATTGGTATTTTGGTAGAAAGAAAATTAACTACGAATCAGTCCCATTTCGCTTCCGCTAACGGAATTAGGGAATTCCAATCCTACAAATTCCATGTTCTATCAAATAGTTATGGAATCTTAAGTCCATATACTCTTCACCTCGATCAGATCGAAGTGTTTTAATGGTTTTACCTAAGCCTTATACTCCTTGAAGTTTTCAAGGGCTTCAGACTTATGACTCATTAGGTATAAATGATTACCTCGAATAATCATCTATGAAAAAGATGAAGTATTTGTACCCTTCTCGAGTTTTAACATTTATTGGACCACAGAGATCCGAATGTATGATCTTTAAGGGCTCTTTGGCTTTGTAACCTTTTCCAGTAAAAGGTCGTTTTGTCATTTTACCTTCGAGACAAGACTCACATGGAGGTAAAGAATCATCTTCTAACTTGTTTAGAAGTCCATTCTTGACCAATCTCCCAATCCTATTGAGATTAATGTGGCCAAGTCTCAAATGCCAAAGATAGGTATTTTGAGAAACCCTTTTTCATTTTAGGTTGAGTCTCAGCAGTTTTAAACATCTCATCATTTAAAATTGCTTTTGACTCTATTGGTCTTAAAACATACAAGTTATTTTTGGAACATACCCTTTTCTAGCTTTGCAGAACAAATATCAATTCCCCTTTTTGTAATGAACGCTTCATTAACAGAAAAGGAAATGAAATAGTTTTGTTCCAGCAAACAAGATATAGAAATCAAATTTCTTTTAATTTTCGGAACTATATACACATTATCTAATAACATGTATCGTTCCTTAGTGAAAAATAACTTTATATCTCCCACTACCACATTTGAGATGATTTCTCCTGTTCCAACTCTGAGAGACATCTCACCGGAATTTAGCTGTTGCGAAGAGTTCATTCCTTGAAATGAAGAGCACATGTGATTAGTGTCTGATAATGATGTGAACCAAGCTACATCTATTGTCATGCCTCAAGGTCCAATTACAAGGTCGAGAGCCAAGAAGCTACAACAAGCATTAATCACCTATATTCAAGCTATGGTGAGCTCGACAAAGGACGTTCAAGGAGATGTTGGACTATTTCCCTACACTATTTCCAAAGTTGAGATTCATGATGGAGACACGTTAAATGCATTTTGACTTGCATTTAATGAACTGTAGTTGGCTTTATGGAACTTAAGTTTAAACTACTCCAAGTGAAGCTTCAATTAACATGGGAGGTTACAAACAACTCAAAGCTGACCAAAGGAGCTCAATTCTTGGATTTATGGCCCTCCATTATGTAATTTTTCAGTTTTTAAGTCTTTTTCATAACTTGTAGGTTACATTTAAGTAGTGGCTGATTATGGGCTTTAATATTGTGGAGGTTACACTCTTAAATATGTCATTTAAGCTGAATTTAGGTTATATTTTGAAGGCTATAAAAAGCCATCTTGGATGTAACATAAACCAGAATATTTTGAGTGAAATATATTGGGTTTTCTCTTAGCTTTGTGTTGAGCTGAGTTTTTTTTTCAAATTGTGCAATTTCTTGTATTTAGATCTTGTATGCTAGAGTCATTCAAGTGGTGTTGATCAAACCTCTTGTGGAGTGATTCAAATCACGAGTTTAGAAACAAGTTTTCTTTACTCTTGATATTGATCATCATGGTAATCCGTTTCAAAACTTTTCCTTGGGTTGGTTCCATATTCTTCTTTGGGGTTTTCAGATTTGAGATCTAAAGGTCTTGTTTTTTAGCAAGGTTGTTAGATCCATTTCTTGGGAGTTTCATAACATTTGGTATCAGAGAATTAGGCTCTTTGATCGGACATATGTTTCCTTGCGTTTATCCCTTTGTTCTATTTGTTCTTTTTCTTCAGTTTTCGTAAATCTGGGCATGTTATTCTTCTGTCTTAAAATAGAAAAAAAAATATCATTTCCGTTCTTCATTTCATGTTCTTATCTTCTACAAAGTTTTAGATTGAAGTCTGATCTACAACTTTTCCTTCTTTGAGAACTTCTAAATCGGTTTGCTTCAGGGTGGTTTAGGCATATTTTGAAAATCTGTCAAAGGAAATTTGTACAACCCGAGAGCAAATTCTTGCTGACTTCTTTGTATTCATTGTTTGAAAGCATGTTGATCTGAATGTTCTAATGTTAATACTCTCTTCTTAGATTCAGATTTGACCGTTTAAAGTTCCAACATATCAGTTACATCCAGAATTCAAACAAAAGAAAACCGTTGGGCATTAAATGTGGCAGTTACAATTGGGCTTATTCAATACTCTTTTGTTGCTGTTATATTTAACGCCTATCTGCTACTAAGGCTGAATTAAACACCATTATTCATCATTTGACCGGAGTTAACATCATCTTTATCAATTTTTGAATTCAACTTAGTAACTACTTTGCATACCATTTCAATTCTGTCCAACTTTGTTTCTCTTTGTTCTAAGTTTGTTTCTTTTTTCCCTAATCATATTCCAATATTTTTTTTTCTTAAACTTGTTTCTTTGTTATTATTCGGATTGTTCCTTTAATACCTTTGATTGTGTTCTAAGTGTGTGGACTAATCACTTGAATTGCACTGCTTAGCTCTTTAACTTTGCTAGACTCAATACCAATATGTTTTGGAGTGTGATTTGTGTGTGCCAATTTGTGAGGGTGTGATTGTAAGGGAGTGGTACATTGTTTTGAGTGTTGAGTGTTAAACACGAGTGGTCTTCATTAACGAGTGAAACGTGTGAGGGAGCGCTTGTGAGGTCCATTATTATTATTATTATTATTATTATTATTATTATTATTTTTTGTCACTTAACTTTGTTTTGTAGTATGGCAAATCATGAGAATGATCCTAACATTACTGAAGCACAGATGAGAGAGGCACAACAAGGAACCATGGAAAGAATGATTCGTGGTATAGAAGAGTTGTCCGAACACATGGGAAGGTTGGAGGCTCAGTACCAACCTCGTGAGAGAATTCCACCACCACGTATTGACAATGATTGAGAGGATGACTAAGAGGGTGATGGTTCCGATCAACCAGATGATGACCAAGTTACCTTGGTAGCGGTTCCAAGAGGAAGACAAAGACGTGCTGGTCGTGGCATGGTCGTGGACGAGGGCATCCTATTTTCCAACCTTGGTAGCGGTTCCAAGAGGGCGAGGTCGTGGACGAGGGCATCCTATTTTCCAACAACGAGTTCCTCAATATGAGGGAGTTGATCGAAATGTGGGTAACATCAAATTGAAGCTTCCAAAGTTCTATGGCAAAATCGATCCGGAGGAATACCTTGAATGAGAGAAGTCAGTGGAGTCCGTATTCAATTGCCATAATTTCAGTGATGAAAAGAAGTTAATATTATGTGTTGCTCAATTTAAACAATATGCTCAAACATGGTGGGATAAGTTGATGTCAAGTAGGAGAAGAAATCTTGAGGCACCGATCGATGATTGGTACGAGTTCAAGGAGTCCATGAGGAAGCGTTTTGTTCCAAAACATTGTCAACGGGACATGGCGCAAAAGCTTCAAGCATTGAAACAAGGAAGTAAGTCCGTGGAGGATTATTACAAGGAGATGGATACGTTGATGGATCGACTTGATATAGATGAGGACATGGACAATCTCATGGCACGGTTTCTTAATGGGCTGAACAGGGAGATTGCGGACAAGGTTGATCTACAACCTTATTTTGACATTGAAGAGATGTTGCATATTGCAATCAAAATTGAGAGGCAACTCCAACGAAAGTCTCGACGGTATTCTTCTAAACACTTTTCCAACTCTAGCTCATCATGGAAAATGGATAGTAAGAGTATTGATTATAAGCCTAGAAACCGAGAGGGGTATGAGAAACCTAAAGAGAAGTTTGAAAAGGGGGAGAGTTCCAAGAAGGGGAAAGAGAAGGTAGATGAATCTAATGTGCGAAATAGGGATTTGAAGTGCTGGAAATGTCAAGGGGTAGGTCATTATGGCAGAGATTGCCCAAATAGGAGAACGATGATCCTTAGAGAGGGAGAGTTTGTGACGGAGGATGAAGAGGAAGATGAGGTCATAGAGGAAGGAAAAGTGGAGTGTGAAAGTGATGAGTTTAGTGAAGATGATCCTGCTTATATGTCCTTAGTCACTAGGAGAGCTTTAAACACCCAAATTAAGGAGGATAGTCTAGACCAAAGGGAGAACTTATTTCACACTAGGTGCCTTGTTCAATATGTACCTTGTAGTGTGGTTATCGACAGTGGTAGTTGTACTAATGTTGTGAGTTCCGTTCTGGTCAAGAGACTTAATTTAGAGACCAAACCCCATCCTAGACCACATAGGCTTCAATGGTTGAATGATTGTAGGGAGGTAAGGGTAAGTAGGCAAGCTCTTGTTTCTTTTACCATTGGGAAATATGCTGATGATGTTTTGTGTGATGTTGTATCCATGCATGCTGGGGATTTATTGTTGGGGAGACCTTGGCAATTTGTTCGTCGGGTAGTCTATGATGGGTATGCTAATCGTTACTCTTTTACTCATAATGGGAGAAAAACTAGTCTTGTACCTTTGTCTCCAACAGATGTGTATATTGATCAATGTAAACTTGAAGAGAAAAGGCAAGAGGTCGATGCAAAAGCAAAAAGTTCAAAAGAAATGAAAGAAAAAGAATTGAGAGAAAAAAACGAGTTAAGTGAAAAGCAAGTGAGTAGCAATCGGCCTGCAGAAAAAAATGAGAGAAAAGCCAAAATAGTGAGCTTGTATGTTAGATCAAGTGAGGCTAGGAATGTTTTGCTCTCTAACCGGACCATTCTTGTACTTTTGTACAAAGGGTCTTGTTTTCTTACTAACGAGCTTAAACCTTCTTTGCCTAGTGTTTTTGTTACACTTTTGCAGGAGTTTGAAGATTTATTTCTCGAGGAGATGCCAAGTGGTTTGCCACCACTTAGAGGAATTGAGCACAAGATTGACTTCATTCCGGGAGCGACCATTCCAAATTGTCCAGCATATAGGACTAATCCAAAGGAGGCTAAAGAAATACAAAGGCAAGTAAGTGAACTCCTTGATAAAGGGTATGTGCGTGAGAGTTTGAGTCCATGTTCTGTTCCGGATATTCTTGTGCATAAGAAGGATGGATCATGGCGGATGTGTGTTGATTGTAGGGCTATAAACAAGATAACTATTAAGTATAGGCATCCAATTCCTAGATTAGATGATATGCTTTATGAGTTTCATGGATGTAGTCTATTTACTAAAATTGATTTGAAATCAGGTTATCATCAAATTCGCATGCATATTGGTGATGAATGGAAAACCGCTTTCAAAACTAAGTATGGCCTTTATGAGTGGTTAGTTATGCCTTTTGGATTAACTAATGCACCTAGTACATTCATGAGGTTAATGAATCATGTCTTGCGTGAATACTTAGGGAAGTTTGTGGTTGTGTATTTTGATGACATACTTGTTTATTCTAAATCCTTAGATGAGCATGTTGAGCATGTACGTTCTGTTTTGATTACTTTGCGAAAAGAATGCTTGTATGCAAATTTAAAGAAATGTAGCTTTTGTATGGAAAAAGTTAATTTTCTTGGATTTGTCATTTCATCTAATGGTGTTGAGGTTGACGAGGAGAAGGTAAAGGCTATACGAGATTGGCCTACACCTAAAAGTGTAAGTGAGGTAAGAAGTTTTCATGGTCTTGCAGGATTTTATCGAAGGTTCATAAAGGATTTTAGTATTATTGCTTCACCTTTGAATGAACTTGTTAAAAAAAATGTTTCTTTTGAATGGGGAAAAGATCAAGAACTTGCTTTTAATACTTTGAAAGAAAAATTGAGTTCTGCTCCATTACTGGCATTACCTAATTTTGACTTAACTTTTGAAATTGAATGTGATGCTAGTGGTGTTGGAATAGGGGCTGTTTTAATGCAAAATCAAAGACCTTTAATGTTCTTTAGTGAAAAATTGAATGGTGCTTCTTTGAAGTATCCGACATATGACAAAGAACTTTATGCTTTGGTTCATGCATTACAAACTTGGCAACATTATCTTTGGCCTAAAGAGTTTGTTATTCATACTAATCATGAGAGTTTGAAACACTTGAGAGGTCAAGATAAGCTCAATCGTCGCCATGCTAAATGGGTGGAGTTCATCGAGTCATTTCCTTATGTCATTAAGTATAAACAAGGTAAAGAGAATGTTGTTGTTGATGCTTTGTCTCGAAGGTATGCTCTTTTTAACCGATTGAATGCTAAGTTTTTGGGTTTTGAGCATATAAAGTCTTTGTATCATCATAATGTGTTCTTTGCTCCTTTTGTTGAATCTTGTGAAAGAGGACTTGCTGTGGATGATTACATGTTGTTTGATGGATTTTTGTTTAGAAAAGGGAAACTTTGCATACCATCTTGTTCCATTCGTGAGCTACTTGTAAGGGAAGCTCATGGAGGTGGCTTAATGGCTCATTTTGGAGTTTCTAAAACTTATGATATGCTTGCTGAACACTTTTACTGGCCTAAAATGAGACATGATGTTAATAAAGTGTGTGCACGATGCATAGCATGTAAACAAGCTAAGTCTAGGCTTCAACCACATGGTTTGTATTCACCTTTGCCCATTCCTAATGGTCCTTGGATTGATATATCAATGGATTTTGTTTTAGGCTTACCTAGAACTAGGAAAGGTAGGGATAGCATCTTTGTTGTGGTTGATAGATTTAGTAAAATGGCTCATTTTATTCCATGTCACAAAACTGGTGATGCAAAGCATATTGCTGACTTATTTTTTAGGGAGGTTGTGAAATTGCATGGTATTCCTAAAAGCATAGTAAGTGATCGTGATGTTAAATTTTTAAGTCACTTTTGGCGTGTTTTGTGGGGTAAATTGGGAACTAAGCTAGTGTATTCAACTACTTGTCATCCACAAACGGACGGACAAATTGAGGTTGTTAATCGGACCATGACTACTATGCTTAGAGCTATTATCGACAAGAATCTTAAGACTTGGGAGGATTGTTTGCCATTCATAGAATTTGCATATAATAAGGCTGTACATAGCACTACTAAATGCACTCCTTTTGAAATTGTTTATGGCTTTAATCCTCTAACTCCTATTGATTTATTACCTATGCCCCCTAATGAGTTTGTGAGTTTTGATGCCAATGCAAAGGTTGACTTTGTTCATAAGCTGCACAAAAAAGTGAAAGAGAACATTGAGAAGCATAATTCCAAGGTTGCTTTTAGTCTTCAAACCTGGAGATTGGGTTTGGGTGCATCTTCGAAAAGAAAGGTTTCCTACACAAAGAAGATCGAAACTTTTGCCCCGAGGAGATGGTCCTTTCCAATTTCTTGAGCGCATCAATGACAATGCTTATAAAATTGATTTACCAGGCGAGTATAGTGTTAGTGGAACCTTTAATGTTGCTGACTTGAGTCCTTTTGATGTAGGTGATGGCTATGATTCGAGGACGAATCCTTCTGAAGAGGGAGAAGATGATGTGAACCAAGCTACATCTATTGTCATGCCTCAAGGTCCAATTACAAGGTCGAGAGCCAAGAAGCTACAACAAGCATTAATCACCTATATTCAAGCTATGGTGAGCTCGACAAAGGACGTTCAAGGAGATGTTGGACTATTTCCCTACACTATTTCCAAAGTTGAGATTCAAGATGGAGACACGTTAAATGCATTTTGACTTGCATTTAATGAACTGTAGTTGGCTTTATGGAACTTAAGTTTAAACTACTCCAAGTGAAGCTTCAATTAACATGGGAGGTTACAAACAACTCAAAGCTGACCAAAGGAGCTCAATTCTCGGATTTATGGCCCTCCATTATGTAATTTTCAATTTTTAAGTCTTTTTCATAACTTATAGGTTACATTTGAGTAGTGGCTGATTATGGGCTTTAATATTGTGGAGGTTACACTCTTCAATATGTCATTTAAGCTGAATTTAGGTTATATTTTGAAGGCTATAAAAAGCCATCTTGGATGTAACACAAACCAGAATATTTTGAGTGAAATATATTGGGTTTTCTCTTAGCTTTGTGTTGAGCTGAGTTTTTTTCAAATTGTGCAATTTCTTGTGTTTAGATCTTGTATGCTAGAGTCATTCAAGTGGTGTTGACCAAACCTCTTGTGGAGTGATTCGAATCACGAGTTTAGAAACAAGTTTTCTTTACTCTTGATATTGATCATCAAGGTAATCCGTTTCAAAACTTTTCCTTGGGTTGGTTCCATATTGTTCTTTGGGGTTTTCAGATTTGAGATCTAAAGGTCTTGTTTTTTAGCAAGGTTGTTAGATCCATTTCTTGGGAGTTTCATAACAGATAAGGGCAAAAAATATACCTATTTTGCCCTTATATTTAGCTCATTTCCTTGTCAAACTTGTATGTTTTAGATCAAAAACATTATTCCCGAGCTCAAAAAGTGGTAAACTTGATAAGTTAGGATGTTGAGAGTCATATGTGTCAAATTTTGCATATTTGTGCTTAAACGGACTCATTTTGGTGTGAATTTGACTTGGTTTTGGTGTTGTGCAGAAAACAAAGGAATCTGGAAAAATTCCCAGAAACGCGACCGCACTTCTGGCAAAGCTAAAATGAAATGTGACGGCATTTCTTGGCAGAGGGAGACAGTTGCGAGTCCGTCGCGGGTCATTTTGAACGAGAGTTTTACGCACCTAACCGACTGTTCTGACTCCGAAGCTGATTGGGCCACCAACTAGCACCATTTTTGTGACTCCTCAACCACTCCCCATGCTATAAAAGGCCACGATTCGAAGGCAAATTCAAGCAGAACTCACTGAGAAGAAGAGGGTGGTGATAGAACCCTAGTAGACACCTATGAGTAGGGATGCCTGATAGCGAGCATAGCTAGCTACTTTTACTTATTTAATTTAGCTAGTCTTTTATGATTTTTGGGCCATTTTATTGTGCTTTATTGTTTATTTTGTAGGAAAGCGATGATTAGAGCTAAAACGTGGAATTGGAGTTAATCGGGTGTTTGGGATGTGAAAATATGCCATAGAACCGGAAAGTTCAAGCAACAAGGAGCCAAGAGAGGGCATTCTGCCCATCAGCGTCGAGACGCCACTCTTGGAGGGTCTCGACGCTGGTTTTCCTTAATTAGAAGAGGCGGCAGCGTCACAGCGTCGAGACGCTGTGACAATAGCGTCTCGACGCTACCGTTATTTCCATTCCAGACGCGCGTGTTTTAGAGGCAGCGTCGAGACGCTGTCTGGATAGCGTCTCGACGCTACGACGAAAAATTAGAATAAAAGCTTCCTTTCGGCTAGGTTTTTAGGGGATTCAATTTTGGGGACTTCTTGGAGCCGAAAAACAGGGCAGAAACAGAGAGGATTAAGGCTGAAACAAAGGGAGAGATTCGGAAATCAACCCATCGTTCGTGGGGATCGTGACGGGGACGTTCGGTCTCGGCCTACATTGAGTCTTCTTTTCCCTTTCCTTTTCTTTAGCTAGAGTTTATGGCTTTATTATGTTTAGTTGAGCTTGTAATTACATTCATGAGTAGCTAAACTCATAGCTTAGGGATTGATGTAGTTGATTTTGTTTATGGATTGATTTGTGGTTTAAGTTGTGCAATGTTTATTATGTTTGTAATCTTGATTTAATGCTTTCAATTAATTGGCCATTAGTTGAATGATTTAAGTTTTGAATCTAGCTCGGGAGAGGGGATTTAATATAGGCTTACTCAAGATTGCATGACTAAAGTTTACTTTCTAATTCGTGACGGTTTTAGATTAACTTTAGAATTGGTCCAAAGATCTCATTGCCTTGCATGTTAATAAACTTAGATAGGGATATCGAGTTGGTTCATGTGCATGAGAATCAATTATACTCGGGAGAGGTAGTTGTGATTAAAGGGTCTTAGGCTCATAATTTCATTGTGCATAATAACTTACTCCTTAAAATCAATCCTAGACTAAATCGGCGAAATCAATTCCCTAAGTATTTGTCTCAATTGAATTTCCACACTTTTTACTTATTTTGATTTATTTTTGATACCATTCATTCATCACTTTTTGATCCCTAAATAAAATTGAGCAAGATAATTCACAATACTTGATTTGCTTAAAAATCCAATCCAGAGGACGACATTCGAATTTACTTTCACTATATTATTACTTGACCCGTGCGCTTGCGGTAGGAAAAGTCCACATCAATGCCCAAGGTCATTGCTAAAAGACTAAATTCTAACCCGTAGTTAGACGACATTAAACCCGAGTGTTTGTAGAGATTTCACCCTATTTCCACCTTGTAAAAGGAAAGTAGAGTTTCGTGAGAACTCTAGATGGATTGGATAAAGTGAAAAAACCATAGTTTTAGCTACTGCACAATATTTTTGTAGCACTTGTTTCTTTTCATTATTCTGTATTCTTTATTAATTATTTCAATGAAAAGTTTTTCGTTTTCATTATATTCCATCATGCGTAGCTAAATTCCATTGAGGGGTTTGGTATAGTGAATTCCCTTATGGTTTAAATGGCTTGAAAGTGCTTATTTGCCTAAGTTCTATTTATTGCATGTCATCCTTTATTGATTATCATTCTTATATTGTTGAGTTTAACTTGATCACTTAGACTTTCCATGCTATGTGAGTTTGAATCTGAAAGGATCAAACAATATCAGTTCTCATAAAGGTGATATAGGAGAAAGGGCTCGAGAGAGTGTATTCGGTGTTATAGGGGAAGGTCGTCTTATAACAACTATAGGGTTATAGGTTGCATGCATGAACAATCTATGTCGGAGTCGAGTCACAGAAATGTGCATAACGGTACTCGCTTAGCCTTCTAACGATTCTTGGGAGCAAGGCCAAATAAAAGTTAAACCTTAGGGTTGAAGCTATATTATTATTGTTAATTATTTACTTGTTTGTTTATTTGTTTTACAAAACCCAACATCAACTATTTCTTTTGATTACCTTTCAAAAGCAATTTAAGAGCAGTTTCTTCTTCAAATATGTGTTTCCAACTTAGTCTCCGTGGGGTTGATACCTTTGGAATATTTCCAGAGTTTTTATTACTACATGTGATAGTGTATACTTGCACTTGGTTGGCTGAATTCATTCTTATTCATTATTTACCATCTTTTCCAACATCTATCTTCAGTCCAAGTGGCATCAGTGGCACCTGAATCAAGGATCCAGGGTGAATCATCATTTTCCACTATCCACGTTTCAATGACAAGTAAATCATATTTACTATCTCTGGTATTGGCTAGGCAGTTACTGTCATATTCACTACGGAAAATTCGTGATGAATTAGACATTAGGGCCTGAGAACTTTCCTCAGTTAAGACTAAACCTGAATTGTTTGCCACGAGTTTAGTGTCTAAGTTTGATTTCTTTTGTTGTATATGATATACCATTATTACATTTCGCGTTGGACAAGACATGCACATAACTAAACATGCTGATATCAAACAAATTAATTTGACTTAATTATCTTGCATTAACCCATTACACGAGTAAAACAAGCATCCAATCAATTTTAGCAAAAAACAAGCAATCAAAGAACCCTAATGAAACTATTGATTTAGTTTTAGCAATGATACTTCAGAAGTTTAGAGCAACAGCTGCCGTAGGGCAGTCAGCTACTCCTCCCCTTAATTGAGACAATCTCAGCTAATCAATATTACCAAAATAACTCATATTGCAATAGTTTTTAACTACCGTTTTTTGGTCAATAAACCATTAACAACTTAATAATTTCTCGTAAGTTGACCCGCCATTTTCAGATCCCAGAGGTTCGCCCTAACAAGCTTCCGTAGGGTAAGACAGTGTTGGTGCAAAACCTAAGAAACTCTATCCATTTCTAGAGTTTGCGTTGTTCCGACTCCCATGCTCAAGCCCTCCGTTGGGTGATCGCTCCCAGGGCGACTCGCAGACGGAGCATCAGAATCTCACGGTGCAACTGTTGGGGTTTATGTCCTAAAACTCGTGGATAGAAAATGTAACAAAGTTATATATAAAACATTATATATAACTTTTGAGCTTGCCACCAAATCCCACAAAACACAAATTGGTGTCTTCTTGAGAAAGCTCCAATATGCATGCTTAATGTGATATATATATGGGTGCTTGAAAAGCTGAAGGGTTGTTCTGTTGGTGTTAATTCATTAAAAAGAAAGCAAAATCTCTCTCTCAAAACCGAGAACTAACATGATTAGAAACCCACTTTTCTTCTCAATTTGTTGCTCCTTAATTCATCATGCTTGGGTTACCACAAGCCCGTTCTACGGCCGGAGAATAGCGGGGAAGATCTCGGTGGTCGTCCATGAAGTGATCGTGTAGAGAATCATCCAAGAGAGCTCACGAATTCTTGCTTCAAAGTTAAGTTTTCTAGTGCTATGTTTTCGTTCTTATTTAAGCATGCTATTAGTCCATGAAATTAATGAAAATCGGTGTCTAAGATCGTCAATCGCTTCCACACGAGTGTTCTTCACTCCTTCAATTGGTATCAGAGCGTGGTTTGGGCACTTGATTTCCATTAATTTTGAGTTTGGTGGGTGAATTTCAATTGTTGAATCTGTTTGGTTGCTAAAGTGGATGTCTCGGTTTTGGCATCAAATTAAGCTTTCAATTGTTTGTTTAAATTGTAATTGCCTACATGTTTATGGGCATTAATGTCTTGGCAAGAGTCTATAAAATTTTGAGAGTCATTAGAGTTGTTTTTAAGTTGTAATCGATCGGAGAAGACAAACATGCTCGCTGGCCGAAGAAAACAGAGCGTGAAATTCTGGGCTATTGTATGAACAGCGTCATCAGCGTCGCGACGCTGTTGTAGAAATTCAAATGAGTTTGAATTTTGGCGGTGGTTCAGTTCAGGTGGTTTTTCCATGGTCCGATTCACCGTTTTCCGGCCAGTTCAGCCTATTTTGTTGCCTTATGGTTCAGTTCAAGCCTCTTTTGGGATGGTTCAAGATGATTCGAGATGTTCAAGGCCGATTCGGGAGCTATCCAAGGTGGTTCTCTATTTTATTTAATTATTAATGTAATTATTTAGCTTAGTTAGATTGTTTGGATGCCAAAACCGGTCCGCTTTAGTGTGTTTAATTATTTATGCATTTGTAATGTATGTTATAATTAAATTAGAATTGAATATGCATATAGTATGCCATATAGATTTAAAATCCCTCCATAGGAAAGCATGTTCATGCATTAGTAATTAATTATAAGAGTTATAATAAAAGGAATGCATGTTAGGTTTCATGATAGATGCATGATTGATTGTTTTATTTTTCATTTATGAATGTTTATATATAAGCGTTATATTAATAAACGAAAACGAACGAGCATGCAGCATGAATGTTATAGGTTGTCTATATTAGAAATTGTTATAAAAACGAGATAGATGTTAAAACCTATAACAAAGATAAAAGCATGCTCACTTAGGGTTAACGAAATCCAATCTCGAACAATTCGCATAGAATAGGTCAATATCTTGTAAAGCTAAGGTTACAAGAGAACTCACCCGAAAAAATGTTGTCTAAGGCTGGAGGTATTTAAGTTGACGATTTACAGAACACCTCCTACCTGGGCATCAAGCCCGTACTTGAGTTAGGTTAACCCGGTTTTATGAGCATGCGTGAGAGATGTGAGGTTTTATCACCTAGACATGATAGCGTAATAGTTATGCCGTTAGAAATCACCTAAACATAGGTTGTTTCAAAACGTTTATGCTTTGTGAATGGTGTTTTATTTTATATAACTTGAATTTTGATTGTTATATGCTTTCATCACCATTAGAAGCATGTTATAGGATTAATTCATTAAAAGTTATAATAGTTATAAGGTTAATGAATAGAAACCGTTAAACCTGTAACTAAGAGTTGCATGCTAACATAGGATCTTAGGTAACATGAAATTAATTTTAAAACGTCTCAAATCGATTAGACCTACGATCATTGTTTTCTAATAGGATTAGAAGAGCTTCCTACTTAGTGTTTTAATAGAGTTAAAATATATTAAGTAGGATATCAGGCTTTGGTTATAAGGGAACTCTCTCGACAAATGGACCGGTATCTGAGTTGAATTAACCACAGTCTTATTAGAATGCAATGTCATTAGGAGTTAAAAGGGTTTAATTCGTCTAGACATTAGAATAAAGACCTTATTTAAAAAGTTAAATATAAGGCATTAACTTAGATAGATTCGTTTAGCTGGAATTTACCTAAGTAAAAGACCCTAATCTTTAAAAATACTTAGTGGGAGGAAAAAGATATATGAAAATAAAAATTTTCTTCTCACGCTCTCCCTAAAGTTCACACGGTGAGATTTATGCAAAGCCTCTTGTTATTTACTAACGTAACCATTCCATTCGGAAGGTGATTGCATAAATCAATATCAAGGTGAATGGAGATAGTATTTATAGTAAGTGGGAGAAGGAAGCATGTCAACGCATCCTACGGTCCTTCCATTGGTTTACATCGCAAGGTCTCTATGTTCACATGCTAAGCACGCCCTGGAGCTGCTACACCATTCAGAGGGTTGTAACATAGGGATTGTAGCACAGTAAACACCCCATAAGGATAAAGGATTTCTTAGGGCCATTCCCAACATTGACTTTTCCATTCGGTAGCATTACTAGGATCGTTCTCTGAGATCTAAAAAAATGGAGGGTCACACTTACAAGATAAACTAATAGTTAGCTTATTCTTGACCAAACAACGGTAACTAAACAAAAGCCAGATATGAGTAATTATAATGTTAACGTTTATTTAAGAATGTCTCAGTTCAGAGGAGGACTAGCTGACCACCCCTCAGTGGCAGTTACTCTGAACCTCTGAAGTATCGTTGCAAAAGAATTATGATCCATAGGGCGCTTAATTACTTTTGCTAAATTCATTGGATTAGAAAAAGGGTTAAAACATTAGACAACCGATTTAAAACTTATTTGTTTATTTTTTAGCAATAAGTATAGGTTATATAAATGCCTCTTTAATACGCCAAATTCGTTATTGGTATAAAACATACAACTAAACAAACTTTAAACACTAAATTATTAAGCTTTTGGGCACTTTAATTATGTTTTTATTGAAGAAATCTAAAATAATTTGTTATTTGGTCTTTAGGAGCATATTATGGATTTTTGGTGGAAAAAGGCCCTAAAATGAGCTATCCAAGCCTAAAATCCTCCCATGGGTCAAAGGGGGAGCCCAAGAAGTCAACCATGAAGAAGAGGTCCAAAAAGAATTGAAGTTGGCCCAAGATTGAAGCCCAAATCCATGCCCACTGGTCTGAAATCGGCAAAATGTCGAGACGTTGTGGGGACAACGTCGATTTCTTGGCGAACAAGTCGCGTGACGTCACAGCATCGCAACGCTGTGCCAATAGCGTCGCGACGCTGTCCTATTTTCGGGCTTATATAAGGCCTCCCTTGGTGCCCATTTTTCTGATCAATCATTCCTTCATTCATTCCTTCCTTCCTTTCCAAGGCTCTTTTTTAGCCTTCTCTCAAGGCTTTTTAGCCTTTTTGAGAGTTGTTACTGGGAAAATTTTGGGGAGCTTTGGGGAGCACTCTAGGAGGCTCAAGGCGTGCTCAGACGGACTCCAAGCGCTAGCAACGGGGTCTTCGTCGGTCATTTCATTTTCTCTTATTTTGCTCAAATTTATGCTTTCCATTGTATATCTTGTGGATATTTTAGCCATGTATAGCTAAACCCCAATTTGGGGTCTTGAAATGAAAATACATAGTTAAATGTTATTATAATTGCTTATCTCTTGCCCTTTTTACTAATTATTTGTATGGATGCTCGTAATGCTGTATGCAATCTGGCCAGTTGTATATTGATCTGATCCTTAATGGAAATTCGACGGAGAGAAATTAGGATAGATCATAATCCATGCAACTAGTTTAATTGCCCGTAGTGACAACGAGATTATTTGATTAAACTGAGATTCCTAAAATGAATCAGAGCGTAATAATTAACGAATTTTAATGGCGCTAAGGACACTTAGGTTGTTAAAATGGATTAGTTATAATTAGGGAAAACCGACATGAGAACCTATGTGACTAATGGAGATTCTAGGATTATAATTAGTTGGGCAATGAGATATAGGATAATTGTAATAATTCTTTAGCTATTAATTGATTTCCAAGACCCCGCTTCTCACTAAAAACTATTTCTCCATATCATTTTATTTCCATGATTGATCAATTTCAAACCTTTAATTGCTTTAATTTTAAATTAATTTTAATTTCATGTTTTGGTTCGTAAATATTATTTCGCCCAAGTATTTTTAGTGATCAAGAATTTATTGCTTTGCTTAATTTTCGCTTCACCTCCCTAAGGATTCGATACTCGGAATATTTCCGTTTTATATTACTTGTGGCCCGTGCACTTGCGGTATTGGCATTGGCTTCAACAAGTTTTAGGGGCCGTTGCCGGGGAGGTTTGATTTTTAAGCAAAATATTTTTTTCTTGACATTAAAAACAACGGGATAAATAGTAATTTAGGATGTAAATATTTTTCTTTTATTCTTTTTGTGCATATTTTTTTTTTGTTTTTATTCTCTTCATTTATTTGGGAGTGTTGCATGCGAAGAGATAAGGTGGTTAAATTGTTTCCTCTAGATCTTGAAATTAACAGGACTCTTAGAACCCTTCGTAGAGAGAATAGACTAACGGAAGCAATGGCCCACCAACAAGATGAAGCTCCCAAGGCAATCAGAGACTTTTTGCAGCCAGTCCTCCAAATCGAGAATTCAGGCATCGTTTACGCCCCGATTTAAGCAATTCGTTTAAGGGACATCCTTCGGAGGATCCACATTCGCATCTGAGATCATTCTTGGAGATATGCGGGACGGTAAAGATGAATGGAGTTCCGACCGATGCGATAAGATTGAGGTTATTCCCATTTTCTCTTTAAGATAAAGCTAAAGATTGGCTCGAATCAGTCGAGACAGGTAGTATCAGCACATGGGACGAGCTTGCCCAGGCATTCCTGAAAAAAAATTTTCCTCCTGCCAAGACGACGAAGCTCTGGACAGAGATCAGAACATTTAGACAGTTGGACGAGGAGCAACTGTACGAGGCATGGGAGAGATATAAAGAGATGCTTAGGCGATGCCCGCAGCATGGCTATCCATATTGGCTCCAGGTGCAGTTATTTTACAATGGACTGAATCCTTCTACCAAGACAGTTCTAGATACATTAGCAGGTGGGAGTTTTCTTTTCAAAACAGTGACGGTAGCCAAGGATCTGTTACAGGAAATGGCAGTGACCAGTTACCAGTGGCCGACTGAAAGGGGGATAGTTTCCAAGAAGGCTGATATTTATGAAATAAATGAGTTAAGCTCTCTGAAAGCAGAGATGGCATCATTGACAAATGCTCTGAATAAGCTGACTTCATCTGATGTGGTCAAGTCCATCTCCACCTTGGCTGAAGGATACTCAAAGAAGGAAAATCAAGATGTCGAAGAAGTTCAGTACGTGGGAAATAGAGCATTCACTCAAGGAGTACCGAACTTCTACCATCCCAGTCTGCGCAATCATGAGAACTTTTCCTATTCGAACACCAAGAACGTATTGCAGCCACCGCCAGGATTTGCTTCAACCAGTACACCAGAAAAGAAAAGTAACCTGGAGGAGATGGTGGCCATGTTTATCAAGGAACAGAAGGTGTTAAATGTGAATTTCCAGACAACAGTTAATAACCACGACACAACTCTTAAGAATATGGAAGCTCAAATAGGTCAGATCGCTTCAGCAGTGAATGCCCTTCAAAAAGGGAAGTTTCCAAGTGACACTTAAACAAATCCTAGAGAGTAGTGCAAGATGGTGACACTGAGAAGTGGTAGACAACTGAAGGTCAGTTCAGAGAAGAAGAAAGAAGAGAAGAGCATGGATGAAGATGGAAGGGCTGAGGCACAAAAAGCCTCCTTTGAAAGGTCCCAACATCCTCCTAACTCTATTAATTGTGATTTTTCTAACTCTTTTGCAGAATCAAAGCAGAATGAAAGGCATGAAGAGAAGCTGAATGAGGAGGAAGTGGTTCCATGCAACCACCATGATAAAGAATCGCACATCAGCCCGCCCAAGAGGAGGGGCGAATGTCCTACCTTTGACTACAAGGAGTTACCTTTTCCTCAACGTTTTAAAAATGTTAAATTGGATGAACAGTTTCAAAAATTCCTAGAGATGTTTAGAAAGTTATCTGTGAATATTCCCTTAGTAGATGCTTTGTATAATATGCCTAATTATGGGAAGTTCATGAAAGAAATGCTATCTAGGAAGAAAAGTTTGAAAAAAGAGGTTTTTCGATTATCTGAAAACAGTAGCACTATAGTGTCAGGAAAGATCTTTCGATAGGGCCCACGGAGTTTTACTGTTCCCTGTATTACAGGAGAAGTATCTTTCGATAGGGCCTTGTGTGATCTAGGTGCTAGTATAAATTTGATGCCTATTCATTGTACATGAAGATTGGTTTAACAGGTTTGAAAGACACTAACATCACCCTCCAGCTTGCTGATAGGTCGATTACCCAACCGATGGGTATTGTGGAGGACGTATTGGTGAAGGACAACAAATTCATCTTCCCTGAAGATTTTGTGGTGCTTGACATGGTAGAAGACAAAGAGGTACTGATAACTTGCAAAAAGCAAGTTATTTATTCTTTAAACTTATGCTAAAACAAGGCTGAAAGATCCTAAGATGCGTTATCTCAGCGTAAAAAGAAAGAGAAAAGTGATTGTTATAGGCGGCGAGCTATATTCATGTATACGACGAGAAATTATAAAATATAGGGCGCAAACGCAAGCTAATTCAGTTGTTTGTTTTAAGTTTTTCTCAGCGTAGGCACACATCCCAAGAAGATCAAGAGACAGAAAAGATGGATAAAAAGACAACGCTGACACAACTAACGCAAGTGGGCGAAAAAAGGGCTAAAAAGTCGCAAGTTGGCTAATAATGATCAAACACAAGTTGCTAAATTACTTGGAGAATTCATCTTCCTCGCCTATAAATAGATGCCAAAAACCATTGATAGGGAGAGAGGGAGAGATGAAAAAGAAATCTCAAGAAGCTGCGATTAGAAGCAAACTTATGTGCTTAATGTTTCGTATCATGATGTCTTATTTTGCTCGCATGAACTATTTTTTCTTCTTCAAGGCTTAGCGCAAGCACCTCATGCGGTGATAAGTATATTTTGTAAGCGCATATTTTTATTTAAATGAATCATTGATTGCTTTCTACTTAGTTGCGATAATCTTTTCATTACTAACTCCCGCTTGGCCAGCCGGATGCGGTAGCAGTGTGCTAAATCCCTGACAGGTAATGCATACGGACATCTCTAAGTAGAACGAGTTAGCGCATGACATGTAGTCTTGGTAGCGTGAAATTACTTCCGCTAAAAGATAGTGCATGCAAGAGCTTTGATTGCGTTGTGACCAACACAATCCCTTGTAAGTTTTAAGAGAACTAAGCCCCACGCATGAACTAGCCAAACAATCAATTGATAGTTTAATGCCAAACGCATAAGGAGTACCGGAAGGGAAACTTTGTGATTTTTCTCACTTAGGCATTAATGGATCAATTAATCAAAATATGCGCTACAAGATTCTTATAAACGCATGAGGCTGCAACCGCAAAAGTCTTGATACCATTCTCCTTGTGATTTCCCTTTAACTCTCATTGCATGTTTTGTTTTATGCAAGATATTACTTTTCAATCATATCAACTCTCTGGTTTATTCCTTAAAATAATATTATACATTTTGAGTTTCAATCAGTAAATATTGTTAAAAACTTTGTGAATATCCCTTCCCTGTGGATTCGACCCTGGACTCACCAGGTATTATTTGATTTTGTCAGTTTATACTTGGATTGATTAAAATCTACGATAATCCTTTATTAAATTACCAAACACTCTGACAACCAATCAGGTACCTATCATCTTAGGCAGACCTTTCTTAGCCACAAGTAAGGCTGAGATTAGCGTGCATACTGGTAAGCTTACCTTGAATGTGGATGGTGAAAAGGTCGTTTTTAATATCTTTGGACAAGATGAGTCTGTATGTAGTTTGCATACATGTTTTTCTATAGGTCCAGAATATTTGACTGACGATGATGAAGAGGTAGAGTATAATCTTGGCCTAGGATTAGGAGAGGCGCCTATGGATGAGGTGAATTTTCATCCTAATGCATTTTTTGATGACCCTCTGTTTGAAAATGAGCTGATTGATATAGATTTGCCTGACTTTGAAAATAAATTAGATTTGCCTGCTTATGAGAATGAAATGTCTGCAATGGATGATTTGCCTGATTTTGAGAATGAGCTTGAAATGCCCATGTTAGATAATGATTTGAATGGAGAGGATTACTTGATAGATGATAATTCTGAGTCTGATCATGATAATGCTGAATTTATCGAGTCTGATTCTGACATTGTTGAGTATATAGAGTCAGATCCTGAAAGTGTTGATAATTTTGATTCGGGTCCTGATGATGTGGATAGTAGTATAGAATCTGACCCCGAGGAGCTTGAATTCTTTAATTCTTCTGATGATGAGTCATATGATAGCTTAGTTGAATCATTTTTTAATACTGAGTCTGAGGGATCACATGAGCATTTAGATATTGAATCTGATGAATGGATAGGCATAGTTGATAGGCCATCCTTAGATCCTAGACCTGTAGATATCATGACGCTGGATGACTCTGTGAATAACTATTTGTAGAATAGAGACTTAAAAAAGAGATTTTATGCTGCTACATATTTTTTGAAATGTTATTATAACAATCTCTTTAGTGATGATGGGCAAGGGGAAAGTTTTTTTTCTCCCCTGTTTGCAGTGTGCAATTCGGTGCGAGATTTTCTGCAAGGACCGGAGGACGATGAAAATTTTTATTTTGAGCCTCCGTGATCGTGCCGAGCCTCGTCTAGCTAACGACGTTAAAGAAAGCGCTGCTTGGGAGGCAACCCAAGGATTAAAAGTTTAGGTATATTTTTGCGGTAAATAATTTTCCTTGCTTCGTGATCCAAGTTTGTTTTGCAGGATCACCTTAGCAAGTCCCAAAGCTCCAGGAATCCCATTTTTTGGATCCAAAGGAAGATGATGAGTTGCTCCTAACTCAGGGAAGTCTCAGTATCCCTCTTTATGCTTTATTATTTGTAAACATTGGGGACAATGTTTAGTTTAAGTTTGGGGGGGAGGCTTTCGCTATGTTGAGCATATTTAAATTCTGTTGGATGCATGAATAGATAGCCATGATAGCCGAGGATGTGATTTTAGAAGTTTTGGGAGAAAATGGTTTATATGTTGTGGAATCTGGGAGCATAGCAGAAATTGTGAAATTTTAAATTTTTTTGATACTTCGTTTTAATGTCTAAAACATGCAATAGACTTATCTTATGACATCTTTGAAAATCTAGATTTTTATTAAGATTCTTGAAGTTTGTTGCCACCCCGATAGGCTTAGTTTCTAACACTAGGAGTTCATGCTTGATTGTTTTAAGAACTAGATAGGAAAAAAATGTTATGCCTGATAAAAAAAAAAGCAACAAAAGAAAAGAGAGAAAAAAAAAAGAAAAATCTGTTGAAAAAGAAAATTTTTGCTTACACAAAATAAAAAGCCTAGGGGTAAAAAGAGCTACTTGCGGTGTGATCAGTTAGGCCAACCAGAGAATAAAATTCGGGTTAAGGGTCCCTACACTGTAGTGTGAAAGCTAGTACCATTAGATATAAAAATGCAAGTTTGGGGGAGTAGCAAAAGAAAAAGAAAAGTGAAAAATATTTGTGAGTTTAGCTCCCCCATAAAAAAAAGAAAATGCCAGGCGCCCTAGTTTCTTTTTTTTTTTTTTTTTTTTGCATGATAGTAGAACTCCGACCTATTAGGGACTCTTAGCCAGTGTAGGGGGAAAACAAATGGAGAAAGCCATAAGACTAATCTAGGTTAGTAAAAGAATCATTAGAAAAGTCTTGAGCATACTATTCATTAATCTTAAGTTCAAACTCTTTTAAGATTTCTTCATGAGTATGCGGTGCATGCTGATGCGCAAATTGCTTACCGCAAGTGTACGGGCCCAAGTTATAATATAGTGATTGAAAATCTAATGTCGTCCTCTGGATTGGTTTTCTAGTTCCCCTAATTACTAAAGGTATATTTGCCCAATTTTATTTAGAGAAAATAATCGAGAAATATGCAAATCTATAACAAACTAATCAAAGCAATAAAATATGGAAACTCAATGGAGAAAGGCCTTAGGGAATTGATTTCACCTATTAGATGCATGAATTAATTTAAAGAATAATTAGGAACGAATTCGTAAAAAGTTCATAAACCAAGGATTATCGATACTTAAAAGCCTCTCCCGAGTACAATTAATTCTTTATGCAAATTATGAAATTGATATCCCTATCTAATCTCAACAATAAGCATAAGCAATAAGAACAATCCTTTTAACGGTTTCTCAAGCAATCTCATATCTCCCGATTAAAGAATTACCTAAGTTATGCAATTGATGGTCTAATCTAAACTACCCTCTCCCGAGCAATTAGTTCAGAAACGAAAATCATACAATCCGTGATCAAGGGATTATAAGCACTAAGCATACAATTGCATAAATAAGCCACGTTACGAAACGTCCTAAAAATCCGTAAATTAATCCATACAAACTAATGGCTACATCAAGCCCCTAAGAAATGAAATTTAGCTACTCATGTCTCTAATAATACAATCAAAATCAGACCAATACATGCTAAAAATCAGTACGAGAAATAAGGGAGAAAGATTAAACTCGCTAGCCGTGATTCCCGTGCGTTCCCGTCACGAGCCTCCCGATCCAAGCTCCCAAAATCAAGCTCCCTTTGTTTCTGCCCTGTTCTGTGCGTTTTTCCTCTCTAAAAGTCGTGTTTCTCTCTCCAAAAGAGCTCCCAAAATCAGATGGCATCGCAAAATATATATACTGTCCATTCTGCGCGACAGCGTCGAGACGCTGTGGACATAGTGTCTCGACGCTGTGTCATGCGTGCCCTAATTATTTCTGGAATGTTTGCAGCGTCGAGACGCTGTGGAGGTAGCGTCTCGACACTGCCTCGATCTCGCTCCTCTCCTGATTATTGGCTAGCGTTGAGACGCTCCAAGGGCTAGCGTCTCAACGCTTTGCCCAAAATTCTTCTTCCTTTGCTGTTTCCTTGGCTCGAACTTATTCTTTAGCTCCTAAATCACCGGTAATGTTCAAAAACGTCGATTTCCATTGAAATGCTTGATTCCTACAAAACAAAACCAAATAGAGATAAAAATGCCCAAATAATACTCGAGACTAACGATAAAATCATATAAAATATAGCACAATAAATTGCGCTATCACATACTTATTCCATTTGCATGGTTTCCATTTTAGCTTAAAAATTCCTAAATCATTGAGGCTTGAGTGATTCTATTTCATGCATCTTTCGAATTTATTTTGCTCGAGACTAGCAAAAGCTTAAGTTTGGGGGTGTGATAGCGGGCAGAAATGTCGCTATTTTAGTCCTAAATTATTAAGCTTTTGGGTGCTTTAATTATGTTTTTATTGAAGAAATCTAAAATAATTTGTTATTTGGTCTTTAGGAGCATATTATGGATTTTTGGTAGAAAAAGGCCCTAAAATGAGCTATCCAAGCCTAAAATCCTACCATGGGTCAAAGGGGGAGCCCAAGAAGTCAACCATGAAGAAGAGGTCAAAAAAGAATTGAAGTTGGCCCAAGATTGAAGCCCAAATCCACGCCCACTGGTCTGAAATCCGCATAGCGTCGAGACGCTGTGGCGACAGCGTCGACGCTGTCCCATTTCTTGGCGAACAAGTCGCGTGACGTCACAGCATCGCGACGCTGTCCTATTTCCAGGCCTATATAAGGCCTTCCTTGGTGCCCATTTTTTTGATCAATCATTCTTTCATTCATTCCTTCCGTTCCTTCCTAGGCTCTTTTTGAGCCTTCTCTCAAAGCTTTTTAGCCTTTTTGAGAGTTCTTAGTGGGAAAATTTTGGGGAGCTTTGGGGAGCACTCTAGGAGGCTCAATGCGTGCTCGTAGGGACTCCAAGCGCTAGCAACGGGGTCTTCAACGGTCCTTTCCTTTTCTCTTATTTTTCTCAAATTTATGCTTTCCATTGTATATCTTGTGGATATTTTAGCCATGTATAGGTAAACCCCGATTTGGGGTCTTGAAATAAAAATACATAGTTAAATGTTATTATAATTGCCTATCTCTTGCCCTTTTTACTAATTATTTGTATGGATGCTTGTAATGTTGTATACAATCTGGCCAGTTGTATATTGATCCGATCCCTAATGGAAACTCGACAGAGAGAAATTAGGAATGATCATAATCCATGCAACTAGTTTAATTGCCCGTAGTGACAATGAGATTAGTTGATTAAACTAAGATTCCTAAAATGAATTAGAGCATAATAATTAACGAATTTTAATGGTGCTAAGGACACTTAGGTTGTTAAAATGGATTAGTTATAATTAGGGGAAACAGACAGGAGAACCTATGTGACTAACGAAGATTCTAGGATTATAATTAGTTGGGCAATGAGATAGGATAATTATAATAATTCTTTAGCTATTAATTGATTTTCAAGACCCCGCTTCTCACTAAAAACTCTTTCTCCATATCTTTTTATTTCCTTGATTGATCAATTTCAAACCTTTAATTGCTTTAATTTTAAATTCATTTTCATTTCATGTTTTGATCCGTAAATATTATTTCGCCCAAGTATTTTTAGTGATCAAGAATTTATTGCTTTGCTTAATTTTCACTTCACCTCACTGAGGATTCGATACTCGAAATATTTTCGTTTTATATTACTTGAGGCCCGTGCACTTGCGGTATTGGCATTGGCTTCAACATGCACAACGTTTCTTGCACACGTAGTAGAGGTGCAAGAAGAAAAACTGAAACCAGAAGATGTTCCTGTAGTGAATGAATTTCTTGATGTTTTTCTAGCTGATTTATCGGGTTTGCCACCTGATAGAGAGGTGGAGTTCACTATTGAATTGTTACCAGGAACAACACCTATTTCACAGGCACCGTATAGAAAGGCTCCGAGCGAGCTTAAGGAGCTAAAGGTGCAGTTACATGAACTAGTTGACAAGGGATACAAGTGTATCACCTTGGGGAGCTCCGATGTTATTCGTGAAGAAGAAAGATGGTACCCTGAGATTATGCATTGATTACAGGCAGTTAAACAAGGTCACGATACGTAACAAGTATCTTCTACCACGCAACGATGACTTGTTTGTCCAGTTAAGGGGAGCAGCAGTGTTCTCTAAGATTGATTTGAGGTCAGGATATCACCAGTTAAAGGTTAGAGAATCAGATATTCCTAAGACAGCATTCAGGACGAGGTATGGGCACTATGAGTTTTTAGTGATGCCATTCGGTTTAACGAATGCCCCAGCAGTTTTCATGGACCTCGTGAACAGGATCTCCCATCAGTATTTAGATCAGTTTGTGATAGTGTTCATCAATGACATACTAGTTTACTCAATTGACAGGAAAACCCATGAGGAACATCTGAGGATTGTTCTACAGACACTACGTGATAAACAGTTGTACACTAAGTTCAGAAAATGTGAATTCTGGTTGAATCAGGTAGTGTTCTTAAGGCATGTAGTTCCAGCAGACGGAGTTAGTGTTGATCCGTAAAAGGTGGAAGCTGTTGTCAATTGGGAGAAACCAGCTACTGCAACAGAGGTACGTAGTTTCCTAGGCCTGGTCGGATACTACAGACGTTTTGTTGAGGATTTCTCACGATTAGCATTACCCTTGACAACTTTGACAAGGAAAAATGCTAAGTTTGAGTGGTCGGATAAATGCGAATAGAGTTTTCAGGAGCTGAAGAAGAGATTAGTGATAGCACCTATTCTGACACTTCCTGTAACAGGGAAGGAGTATGTGATCTATTGTGATGCTTCGAGGCAAGGATTAGGTTGTGTGCTTATGCAGGAAAGAAAGGTAATAGCTTATGCTTCAAGGCAGTTGAAGAAGCATGATTGTAATTACCCTACCCATGATCTTGAGCTAGCAGCAGTTGTTTTAGCACTGCAGATCTGGAGACATTATTTATTCGGTGAGAAGTGCCACATTTTCACAGATCATAAGAGTTTGAAGTATATCTTTGATCAGAAAGAGTTGAATCTGAGACAGAGGCGATGGCTAGAACTAAGCAAAGACTATGACTGTACCATAGAATATCATCCAGGTAAGGCTAACGTAGTAGCAAATGCGTTAAGTAGGAAGTCGAGACTTCCGAAGAGTGCCTTGTGTGGTATTCGAGCAACCTTGCTAAGTGAGAAGAGGTTTCAAGGCGGTTGTGACTGCAAAAAGCTCAGGGAGTCTGTTAGCTCAATTTCAGGTTAGGTCTTCTCTAGTAGCAGAGATTGTGAGAAGACAGCCAGAGGATAGTAACTTACAGAAAATTCTTGCAAAGTCCAAGCAAGGCCCAGAGGCAGAATTTGAGTTGAGAGCAGACGGAGCCATAGTTAAGCAGGGAAGACTATGCGTTCTGAGTATTAGTGAGCTTAAGGGTGCTATACTAGAGGAAACTCATAGTTCAGCTTATGCTATGCATCCAGGAAGCACCAAGAGGTACAGAACTCTGAAGAAAACTTATTGGCGGCCTGATATGAAGCAGGAGATAGGTGAATATGTCGATAGATGTTTGATCTGCCAACAGGTTAAACCAGTGAGATAGAGGCCAGGAGGACTCCTTAATCCACTGCCAGTGCCGGAGTGGAAGTGGGAGCATATTACCATGGACTTTCTGTTTGGATTACATCGTACTTCTAGTGGACATGATGGTATATGGGTAATAGTGGACAGACTCACCAAGACAGCACGGTTTATACCGATTAAAGCGACGTCTACACTAGATCAACTAGCTAAGTTATACGTCGACAGGATTGTGAGTCAACATGGGGTGCCAATGTCCATAGTTTCAGATAGGGATCCGAGGTTTACTTCTAAGTTTTGGCCTAGTGTGCATAAAGAAATGGGAACAAAGCTGAAGTTCAGTACAACGTTCCATCCCCAGACAGATGGTCAGTCAGAGAGGACCATCCATACCTCAGATGACATGTATAGAGCATGTGTCCTTCAGTTTAAGGGAAGTTGGGATACCCACTTATCACTTATGGCGTTCGCTTATAATAACAACTACCAGTCTAGTATCGATATGGCACCATTCGAGGCTTTGTGTATAGCAGATCGTGCAGAACTCCTGTGTGCTGGAACGAAGTGGGAGAGCGAAAGCTAGTTGGTCCTGAGTTGGTACAAGTTACGTCAGACAGTATCAAGCTGATTAGAGAGAACCTGAAAAATACTAACTTTGAGTGGTCGGATAAATGCGAACAGAGTTTTCAGGAGCTGAAGAAGAGATTAGTGGCAGCACCTATTCTGACACTTCCTGTAACAGGGAAGGAGTATGTGATCTATTGTGATGCTTCGAGGCAAGGATTAGGTTGTGTGCTTATGCAGGAAAGAAAGATAATAGCTTATGCTTCAAGGCAGTTGAAGAAGCATGAGTGTAATTACCCTACCCATGATCTTGAGCTAGCAGCAGTTGTTTTAGCACTGAAGATCTGGAAACATTATTTATTCGGTGAGGGACACTCCCAGGGCACCTCGAGGTCAAGCATGGATCTCACGGTGTGAACTCTTGGAGACGTGATAGCTAAAAATTTGATATATCATATATATCGTTATGCTCCGACTAAGTATTTTAAAGATTAGGGTTTATTACTTAGGTAAATTCCAACTAAATGAATTAAACTCTTTTAATTAACCTAGCGACATTGCATGCTATCCTAACTATGGTTAATTTAAGCCTACAATTAAATTGTATTTAATTGTATTTCTCTCGATCAATAAAGTTTAATCTTAAATTAAACTTTATATTTTAATATATCACATATATTATATTGATTGTATCTCACACAATTAACTTGATTTCCCATAATGGATTTTGAACTATTCAAATTCCATTAAAGACTAATTGTTCCTAATTATCCTTAATGAGCTAGCAGGGGGACCTAATGGACCTGCATATCAGAAGCTCCAATGATAAGAGGTTAAATGACTAAACTCATTAATCAATTTAACTAATGTTCATTAACTGCAGATCACTCCACTAAAATCCCACAGTTGCACTCTTCTCACTGCAAAATATTTATGTGTTCACGGATATAGACCAATAATGGTAAGTCAATCCTTCACGAGTGTTCGTAACGCCCGCTGGGTCAAATTACCGTTTTACCCCTGGGTTACCTCTGTCTCCTTAAGTACCACTGATTCCTCTAATGAACAACCCGTTTACGGTCCAACCAGTAAACAACAGTTCCTCTTGAGCCAAGAGAGGATGGACGCCCTTGTTAACGACCCAGAATCAGCCCTTAAGGGAACACTCATCTACTTGCCCTAAAGACAGGAAAGAGTGAATTCCATCTTGCGTTGTTATGTTCCCAGCCCCCACTCGGTCTTATCCCTGAAATGGTAGGGTTATTGAGTCGATGAATCTGGCCACTCTCACCCATACAAATCTAAACAAAATCCCTCATGATAAGGAGTCCATAACACACTCAGGATTAAGATTGAGTTACCTAGGTCATCTTATTGAAACAGAAACCTAACTAGTCAACGATGTTACATCTAGTGGTTACTATTTCGCGGTCCTATCTTATGCAAACTCATTGCATAGGATACCCCAACTCGCATGTCCACTACATGAACGCGTTGGATCAATGCGTTTGTATCGAATACAAAGTGAGTCGTATCACATAGTGTTGCCAAGATCAGGTACCCAGCCTTATCCCTATAGTATAGACCCTTTAGGTTGTTACTTGAACATTGATCCGCATATGTCTCCACATACAGTTCAAGTTTCATAAAACAACCTTGGAAGTTTAGTTTATTGGATTTAAGGTTAATTATTGCAAGACTAAGAATAACAAATGCAATAACTCCTTATTGAATAATTTCAATAACTCTTTATTGATATTAATTAATTTGTTACATTTACTATCCTCGAGTTTTATGGCATAAAACCCAATAGTGACTATGTATGTGTTTGGTTTTATGCCATAAAACTCGTAGATAGTGAATGTAACGGTTGACCAAATATTAATGAAATAATATTGATGTATTTTTCCATTAAATGTTGTTAGTTATATTATGTCTCTCTTTGCCTAAACTAACTCTAATCCAATAAACTAGACATCCTAGGCTGTAGTATGAATCTTGAATTGTATGTAGAGACATATGGGGATCACTGTTCAAGAAACAACCTAAAATGTCTATAGTATAGGGATAAGACTGGATGCCTTATCCTGGTGACACTATGGATACGGTCCACTTTGTATTTGATACAAACGACATGATTCAACGCGTTCATGTAGGAGACATACGAGTGGGGGTATCCTATGCAATGAGTTTGCATAAGACCGAATCACAAAATAGTAACCACTAGTTATAACACCGTTAACTAGTTAGAGTTCTATTTCACTAGGACAACCTAGACGACTTAGTCTTAATCTTGAGTTGATTATGGACTCATGCTCATGAAGGATTGTCGTTTGATTTGTATGGGTGAGAGTGGCCAATATGCCGACTCAATAAGCCTACCATTTTGGGGACAAGACCGAGTGGGGAGCTGGGAACACAATCACACAAGATGGAATTCACTTCTTCCCGACTTTAGGGAAGCAAATGAGTGTTCCCTTAAGTGGTGACTCCGAGTCTTGAACAAAGGGCCCTACCCTCTCAATGGCACGAGAGGGTTTTCTATTTGATGGTTGGACCACAAACAGGTTGTTCATTAGAAGAGAACTGGTACTTAAGGAAATAAAAGTAACCCAGGGGTAAAAAGGTAATTTGACCCAACTGGTATTACAGACACTCGTGAAGGACTAACTAGTCGTTATTTGTCTATATCCGTGGACACAGAAAATATGTCTACAGTGAGAAGAGTGCAACTGTGAGTCTATAGTGGAATGTACACACAGTTAACGAATATTGATTAATTTCGTCAATGAATTTGACCAATTAATCTCACATCGTTGGAGCTTCTAATCTGCAGGTCCATTAGGTCCCACTGGTAATTCATAAAGTAATTTAAGGCAACTAAGTAATAAATGTAAAATGAAAGTGTTCAATTTACAAAGGGAAACAATATAATATATATATATATATATATTGATATATTATTATGAGAGAAATAAATATTTGAAGAAATTCAATATGAATTTGATTCATATTAAATTTATAGGAATTTGAAAGAGTTAAAATATGAATTAAATTAATTTAAGGCCTAAAATTAAATTGGGCAAAATTAATTAATTTAAGGTCGGAAATTAATTATGTGATATTTAATTGGTGATTAATTAGTTATAGAATTAATTAATTGGGAATTAATCAATTATCGAAATGATTAGATCACTTATGGAAGTAATCAATCATTTATGGAAATGATTAAATCACTTATGGAAGTGATCAATCATTTATGGAAAAGATTAATCAATTATGGAATTGATTAATTATCAAAAAGATTAAATCAATTGTGGAAGTGATTGATTTTAAATGAATATTTTATTCATGGCCTTTCTCCTATAAATAAAACACTAGACCTAATGGTTTAGGTGCCCTCTTGCTCTTAGACTCACAAGACAAGACTCTTGCATTCTCTCTAGCCTCCCTCATGAAGAAAGACTCCCACCAGTCCATTGCCTCCTAGACTTAGAGACATACCTGTGTAACCTCATTGGTAGTGTGTTTTGGAGAAGAAAATTCCAGTGACGATCTTCAAAAGGGCTGCTGCGTTTTCAACAATTAGAGCGACGTTGGCGAGAATCGATCAAGACTACAATGAAGGTTTGTATCGATTCTTTCTCTCTCTTTTGAAAAGCATGAAAATAAAATTAGTTTTATTTTTCTAGCATGTTTATAATATCGTTACAGTAGTTTTAAAGTGTGATTAAAGTTGATTTTACCTTTTCGTATTGGTATTTTAATGTTAATTAATATCTGACGTGAGATCTGATCGATGCACTTCCGCTGTGTCGAGGCTTTCATCCCCTTCACTATGTTGTTCAGAAATTTCTGAGAATGAGAAGTTGGTATTACTCGGGACGAGTAATAGTTCAAGTTTGGGGGTGTGATAACTCTTCAAAAGGGAGTTATTTATAGTCCTTTATCTAATGATTTGCATGTTGTTTGTGCCATTTGGATGTTTCTTTTATGGATTTATTGTGTTTTACCATAATTATGAGAATTGATACTTTGGAGTTTCTTTGCAGAAAAATATAAATGCTGACAATTTGAGGGAGTAAAGACTAATGATCCAACAAAATATTAGCAATCCGAGCCACGTGAGCTGCACGTGATTCATTAAATGAGGTGGTGTTCTAAGCGAAGATCTAGGAGAAATCAGGCTGGGAAATCACTCCATGTGCATAAGTTAACTGATACCGCTCATTTATTTGTGTTATTTAGCCTTCAAAACTTAGGTTATTGCTAGGAAAGCAAGGACTTTGTGCTTAAAATTATATCTTTTAAAGTCAATTTAGCAAAAGTCTTAGGATCATGTTGGAAATCTTAGAAATATTCAATTTATGCTTAAAATGTCCAAAAAGAGATTACTTTTGTAAGAATTTATTCAAGTTAATGATTTTGTGCAGAGGACAAATTGCGGTGGAAATGCTCCCACAAATGGAGATAAAGAGTTAGCAGAGCAAAGAGTTGAAGTTGAAGATTTGCACCCACGTTTGGTTCTGAGAATGTGGAAATTGCGTTTGAAATGCACCGGCAAACTGATAAGGAAAGTAGCCCCAGCTAAAGACAGAATTGTCAAGGTAGTGCATTGAAGATTTGCGCTCGAATTTGCGGCCGCAACTGGGCTTCCGGACAGAATTTCGAGATTTGCAGGATCTTCACAAAATCGTCCAAAAATCTCAAATCTCGTATCAAATCTCCAAGGATCGTGGATTTTTACCTTTAAGGGTTCTCTCACACTGATTTCGGTAGCCAACCCTACCTTCCAAGGTCTATATAAGGCGACCAAGGTGCAAGAAGCAAAGAGAGCTCAGATTTTCCTCCTTAGGATAGTTCTTCGGTTTTTTTTTCTTCTCATCTTTTAACCACTCTGAGTTCCGGTTCTTCTAGCCTCTAGCGACTCTTCCAATCGAAAGAAGAAGAAAAGAAAGACTTGTCTCCCCATGAAAAAGGGTAAGAGCAAGTTAGATAGAGAGGAGAAAAAATATTTAGTTGAGTCTTGACTCTTTACTTTTTGTTAATCGTTTTTGTAAGCTGCTGTACTTTCTGTTTTAAATTGATTTTCAGTTGTAAGTTCTTTATTTTATGTACTCTTTTCATTTATCAATATGAATTCAAGTTATTCATTCACTTTGTGTGTTTTTTACTTTATGTCTTGCATTTTAATTTCCTCAATGAGCTAAGCTTATTCTCAGGGGTTCAAATATGTGGATATCATGAGTAGAAGAAAGCCTCACCGATGCAAAGGCAACCTTGCTTCCTCTTAGCATTGTTTTTTTTTTTTTGGCTGAAAGTTTAAAGTTCGTTTGTAGCTTAAACTGATCACTTAAGTTAGCATAGTTTGTGTTCAGCTGGTGGCCAAAAGGTTGGAGTTGAATGTGCAGGTTTGCAAAAACAATGGTGGAAAAGATCCTAGAAATAAGACTTTGTTTTCTTGCATCCTAGAAATAGGACTGGAACCACTAGAGTTTTGGGAGTCATGTGCAATAATTATCTAAGTTTCAGCTAGCCCTAGAAATAGATGTTTAGTTGGCTTGGTCTTCTAAAGGCACCTACAGCAGAGCCGAATAGAAGTAGGACTTAACTCACAATCTAGTTGTCAGGGCATTTGCAGGTGCAAACTGGAGCAATCTGTTGATAGCATGCAAAAATGCTGTCATTTTCCTATTAATTTTAGCTAGTTTTGTGCTTGAATTGTGTGCTTTAATGCCATTTTCTGTTTAAATTTCAGAAAACCGAGTCAAAGAAGAAAACTCGGATTTTTTAGAGAATTTGGATGATTTTGGAGACTTTTTGAGCAAATTGGAGAAGTCCATTGTAGATCCAAGTCCAAAAGCCCAAAAAGAATGAGTTGGAGGCCCAAAAATTGAGTCAAAATCGGGCCATTCTAGAAGATCCAGGGCCTAGCGTCGCGACGCTAGGCCGAAGCGTCTCGACGCTTGGCAGCCGCGCGGAAAGATCCAGAAACGGGGTAGCATCGCGACGCTGTCTATGTAGCGTCGCGACGCTATGCCTGTTGGGAGCCTATAAAAGGGGCCATTTGCATCCAAGTTTTGTGTGCCAATTTGTGGGTTTTCACCCCATTCTAGAATCCACACTAAAATTGGGGATTTTTGGGAGAGTTTTGGAGCTTTGTTGAAGATCTTTGGAGCTCGGGATCGAAGGAGATCGCCGTGGGATCGAGGAGATCGACACTTTTATGAGCATTTCTCTTCCCTTTTCCTTTATGTTTTAGTTTCTATAATTGTTGTGATTAGGAATTATTGAATTTTAGTGATTATGAGTAGTAAATTCCTAGATTCTATGAGATTGATTTATTTGTTGAACCTTTGCTTGATTAATGAATTTATTTGGTTTAATTGTCATTATTGTTCATTTGTGCATTTTGTCCGTAATGCTTTTAATCAACTGATCACTGATTAAATGAATCGTTACTAAGTGGAGACTCGACAGAGAGAAGCTTAGACTAGAACTGAATGCATGACTAGCGTTTATTTGCCCGAGTGACACGGGATAGACTAAATAACGTTAGAGGTTGTATTGAAGGGTCGTAATGCCATGCTAAGTAAATAAAGAGGAGACCGAAAGGAGATTTTTTATTGAAAGGTATGAGATAGGAGGAGACCGACAGGAGAGTCCTTGTCATTAGGCTTCTAGACTTATGAATCAAATGATTCGTTAATCCATATTAGTTAATTGATTAAGCGATTAAAAGTCCAATTGATTAAATCAACCACTCTAGAATTATCCCACCAAATTGTGTCTTCATTTATCTTTTGCTTTCTAGATTAGCTTTTTGTATTCTTGTTGGCATTAGATTTTGGTCTCTAAATAAAGCTAAGCAAGAGTATTCGTGGTAATTAATTGAATAAATCCAATCCATGTGGAGACGATACTCTATACTCAAAATCACTATATTACTTGTGACGACCCGTACGCTTGCAGTATAAAAATCATGTCGAACAAGTTTTTGGCGCCGTTGCCGGGGATTGGCTAATTTCATTCAATTAATATTGTGAAGAAATTGCTTGCTTTAATTTAGAAGTTTTATTTTGCTTTCTTTATTTTTATTTTTGGTCCATTGTTCTTGTTGTGCATTTAATTGGTGTTTGCATCTGACTGAAAGCCTGATCATTGTTGATTAATTGTTTCAAATGGCTTTTAATAGTTTTGGGTGGCCCTTTAGGGAATCTGAGCCTGAAGAACCAACACTATCTTTCAATTTTTCCTTTTCAAATTATTCCCCTTTAAAAGAAAAATCTTCGTTAGAGGGCTTGCTTCAAGATTATATCAAAGATATTAGAGCCATGAATTTTGCTCTAGAAAAATCCTTAGGAAGATTTCAACCTCAAGAGAAGTGTGAAGTGCAGTCCGCTTCGTTAGAAAAAGAGTCTTCCTTAGTGAGCTTGCTTGAAAATTTTATCCAAGAGTCTAGAGCCATGAATTTAGAATCAGAAAAATCTATGAAAAGACCTCAGACCCAAAGGGAAGATAGGGAAGTAGGATCCACTTCCATAGAGTGTCTAGTGAGTCATGTGGCCAATGATTCATAAGCACCCATTCAGGAGCCTAATTCTTTCAATTTTGTTGAGTTTGAGCATATAGGGGTGAGTTGTATAGATTGTGAGGAAGAATTGGATAGTTTTAGCACCCACCAAGAACAAGTTTGTGAGGAAGAAAAATAAAATGAGCCTATAGTGTTTGAGGAGTTTCAAGAGATAGAGTTTAAGGTTGAAAGGCCTCTGTCTGTTCTATCCCCTCCATCCTCTCTTGATAATGAGTGTTCTTTTTCTTATTCTCACGAGTCAGAGTCAGAGTCAGAGTCTTTTTATTTTGATCTTTCTCCTTTTATGCTTTTATTATTAAAAAATCCCAAAAATATTTATGCTTCAGGGGCCCATGAAAAGCTAGTAAGCCTGCTAGCGATAGAATGCTTCATTTACTCAAGGAAGAAGGGCCCGAAGAAATACGAGAATTTTTACGTGCCTTGAAAGACCACACAAACTCGTCTAGCTAAGAGACGTTAAAAAAGCGCTTCTTGGAAGGCAACCCAAGTTTATTTTTCCGTTAATTTTCTTTTCTTTGTTTTTCAGTTTTTTTTTTGAAGTTAGAGCATGTTGATCTTTCGTTGCTGTTGCTCAGTTAGAAGCAGCTCGAGACCACGATTTCTTCCAAATCACCCAATGAATGTTGAAGGCTGACATCCATGGTTTCTCTCACATTCCAGGGCAGTACCGTTCTCCCTTTATCTTTTTAATTGTCCTTATGCATGCTTAATTAGTCTGAATAATTAATACGTTGAGGACAATGTACGATTTAAGTTTGGGGGGGAGGCTTTGCTGTTCTGATCTGAGCGAAAAGTTTTTCATGATGATTCTATTGCATCTGTTTTGATGAGGACGGTCTATGATATGATCTAGATAAGGAATTTTGTTTAATTTTTGTGAAATATCAAAGCATGTTCAAGATTCATGTAAATTTAAATTTTTGCTTTGATTTCCTTGCACATGTTGAGCACTTAGCCTACTTATATGGTTTTGAATGCTTAGAACTTGATTATATTATCTAGATGTTTGTTGTCACTCCGATAGGCTTAAGATCTGATTTGAAAGTTGAGTTGCATGAGAGTTTGTAATGTTTTACTTGGGAGAAAAAGCATGATTATTAGCCTGCAATGAAAAGAAAAAGAAAAAAAATTGAAAAAAAAGAAAAAAAAGAAAAGAGGAATAGAAAAAAAAAATGAATGATGAATGCTCCACTTTCTTGAGAGCGTTAGTAACCAGGGGCATTCATGACACCCATCGTTTTCCTTTGCATGAAAGCGCTGGAAAGAAATGAGCATGCCTCGGCAACCTGAAAGATGAGGCGCTCGTAGTTGGATGCTTTCATCACCAATGTTGGCAAGCTAGAATGAAGGCGCTACATCTAAAAGGATATTTCTTTTAAAAAAAAATGCAAGTTTGGGGGAGGCATACCCCGTTGTTTCAGGCACCTTAGTGGGATATTGCTTTCTTGATTGTTGGGAAGTTGTATAATTAGAGCTCAGGGCCAGTGTAGGGGGAAGATGAACTGAGGATTCTATAAACCTTTTCTAGGCTAGTAAAGACCTAATAAGGAAGCTTGCACACACACACGCAAGGGATTAAGAGTTTAAATTTAAATTTTGTGATGAATGAATATGTTTTAATATTTCCTTTAATTGTTAGAATTCATTATTTTGATCATTGAGCTTAGAGTCATGCATTTGCAATAGTTGATTTATATATAAAGTTTTAGTTTTGCTCGGGACTAGCAAAGGTTTAAGTTTGGGGGTGTGATAGCATGCAAAAATGCTATCATTTTCCTAGTAATTTTAGCTAGTTTTGTGCTTGAATTGTGTGCTTTAATGTCATTTTCTGTTCAAATTTCAGAAAACCGAGTCAAAGAAGAAAAATCAGATTTTTGAGAGAATTTGGATGATTTTGGAGACTTTTTTAGCAAATTGGAGAAGTCCATTGTAGATCCAAGTCCAAAAGCCCAAAAAGAATGAGTTGGAGGCCCAAAAATTGAGTCAAAATCGGGCCATTCTAGAAGATCCAGGGCCTAGCATCGCGACGCTAGGCCGAAGCATCTCGACGCTTGGCAGTCGCGCGGAAAGATCCAGAAATGGGGTAGCGTCACGACGCTACGACGACTTGGAGCCCAAGAAAAAATGACGTCAGAGCGTCGCGACGCTGTGACAACGCCTGCTAGGAGCCTATAAAAGGGGCCATTTGCATCCAAGTTTTGTGTGCCAATTTGTGGGTTTTCACCCCATTCTAGAATCCACACTAAAATTGGGGATTTTTGGGAGTTTTGAAGCTTTGTTGAAGATCTTTGGAGCTCGAGATCGAAGGAGGTCGCCGCGGGATCGAGGAGATCGACACTTTTATGAGCATTTCTCTTCCCTTTTCCTTTATGTTTTAGTTTCTATAATTGTTGTGATTAGGAATTATTGAATTTTAGTGATTATGAGTAGTAAATTCCTAAATTCTATGAGATTGATTTATTTGTTGAACCTTTGCTTGATTAATGAATTTATTTTGTTTAATTGTCATTATTGTTCATTTGTGCATTTTGTCCGTGATGCTTTTAATCAACTGATCACTGATTAAATGAATCGTTACTAAGTGGAGACTCGACAGAGAGAAGCTTAGACTAGAACTGAAAGCATGACTAACGTTTATTTACCCGAGTGACACGGGATAGACTAAATAACGTTAGAGGTTGTATTGAAGGGTCGTAATGCCATGCTAAGTAAATAAAGAGGAGACCGAAAGGAGATTCTTTATTGAAAGGTATGAGATAGGAGGAGACCGACAGGAGAGTCCTTGTCATTAGGCTTCTAGACTTATGAATCAAATGATTCGTTAATCCATATTAGTTAATTGATTAAGCGATTAAAGGTCCAATTGATTAAATCAACCACTCTAGAACTATCCCACCAAATTGTGTCTCCATTTATCTTTTGCTTTCTAGATTAGTTTTTTGTATTCTTGTTGGCATTAGATTTTGTTCTCTAAATAAAGCTAAGCAAGAGTATTCGTGGTAATTAATTGAATAAATCCAATCCCTGTGGAGACGATACTCTATACTCAAAATCACTATATTACTTGTGACGACCCGTACGCTTGCGGTATAAAAATCGTGTCGAACATCTGTCTGCACCATGTCTATGTGGGCACTATAGATAGTATTCTCCAGCTATGTGCAGTACCTGAGTGAGTTGCTAGTACAAAGGTGGGCGCAATTTAATGCTTTTGGTTGATACTTATTTGACTTCCCCACTTATCTCATATATTTTTAATCGCTTTCATTTACTAGTTGTCTTTTATCTTTCTATCTTCAATCACAAAAACCCCATCAAATTATTTCTCTGGTTACCATCCTCAGTTGCAAACTTAGAGGAGGTTATTGTTTTATTGAGTTGAGTGTTTCTAAACTAGTCACCATCTCCCTTGGGTACGATATCTAGAGTACTCTCCACTTTATTACTTTATAGTGTATACTTGCACTCGAGCAAGCGTTTAGCATGCAACCATGTAACAAGTTTTTGGTGTCGTTGCTTGGGAGTTTTTGGAAAAACGGTTGAATAACAAAATTTTTAGTTTCTGTAAAGCAGGAATTGCGATCGATTTGCGACCGCAAATTCCTCTGTCGCAGGGCATCAATTATTTTTGCGCAGACTTCTTTGTGGATTGGATTGGTGTATGTGCAAAAGACCTGAATTCAATTTTGATCCTGAGATAGAGAAGACTTTCAGACAGCGACGTAAGGAGCAAATAAGAAAGTTAAAGAAACTACGAGAAGTTCAACAACAGGAAACCCCATAAAGAATTTTTATGTAGGAAATTGCTATAGAGCCACCTATTGGAGACCCTCTCGATGTGCAGCAAAGAGGAGGACAACCTAACAATGTGCAGCAACAATTTGTGACAGTACATAATCTTATTCTTATTGCAGATTAAAGGGATAGAATCATCAGGATTTATGCGGACGCAACTTTCTACAATCTCAATACCATAATTGTTTAGCCAGTCATCGATGCAAATCATTTCGAGCTCAAACCAATCATGTTCCAGATGCTTCAGACTATAGGCCAATTTTCAGGACTTCCTAGTGAAGATCCTCACAAACACATGAAGCAGTTCTTGAGAATGAAGGTGTACATATTACACATGCGGAAGCAATTGAAGATCGAAAGCACTTAAGACATTCAATTTTACTCCTAAAGCATGCATGTTCTAGAAAAGCAGAATAGAGAGTTTAGAAAAACACCAACCTTTGTAGCTCACTTATGTTGAACTCCTTGTGGTGTTTACCTCTCCTATGCTCCTTGGACAACCTCTAGAGTCTTCCCTACTATACTCCGGGCCAAGAACGACTTGTGGGAGCCTATATAAGATAGGGAATGGGAAGGGAATGCTTGAAGCATCAAGCAATGGAGAAGAATGAGAGATGAGAGAACTTTGAGTCCAAATTCCAGCAGCATAACATTAAGGAAAATGGCTCTCTTATGTTTGAATCTGATTCAAACTCCTTTTAAAGACATTCTCCATGCAAAGCCAAGCCTCAAGACACAAGACACATGGTGTATTTGCAAGCTCAAGTGGATTCTAGGTGTACATTACACAAGACATGCAATAATGCATGAATGAGTTGTCTTTCCACTTTGAATGATCATGCATTAAATGGATTTCCAACTAAATCCACTAAATTCAAATTGAAATCAAATTTCAAGCTTGCAAATTATCCCCAATTTCAATTCTAAATTGAAATTGATTGCTTGGTAATTAATTTGAAAATTTTCAAATTAATTTTGATATGATTAATCTAATTAATCTTTGTTATCTTGTGCAATTCCATATATATGATTCCTAATACATATATATAGTATTCAAAACCTTCATCTCTCATTTTCTAATTTAATTCATAATTAAATTATTGTGTCAAACACAATTTATGATAATACCCTTTTTTTCCCGATTTTGAACGATTCAAAGCTTCCTATCTTTTGTTCTAGGCTTAATTCCGATATGAGCTAGTAGGGGGACCTAATGGACCTATAGATCTGGGCTCCAACGATTCGAGGCTAACCGACTAATCTCATTGCCAAGCTTAGCCAACATTCGTTAACTATCGGGACACTCCACTATAGCCCGATAGTTGCACTCCCCTCACTATAGATATATTTCCGTCCACTTGATTTAACCATGATTAGTAAGTCGATCCTTCACAGGTTGTTCGTAGCTATAGCTAGGTCAATAAGCCGTTTTACCCCTATAGTACTTCTAGTTCCTTAAGTCCCACTGATCCTCTAATGAACAATTGGTTTATGGTCCAACCAATAAACCGAGTCCCTCTCGAGCCAATGAGAGGGCGGGATCCCTTTGTTCAAGTCCCGGAGTCAGCACTTAAGGGAACAACCTCTCTACTATCCCTAATTCGGGTAGGAGTGAATTCCTTCTTGCACGACTATGTCCCCAGCTATCTACCCGTTCCTATCCCTGAAATGGGAGGCTTATTGAGTCGGCGATACTGAGCCACTCTCACCTATGCAGATCTAAGGATAAGCCCGAATAAACAGGAGTTCATAGTGAGCTCAGGATTAAGATCGAGTTACCTAGGTCATCACATGAAATAGTCAGTCTCGTCAGTAAACGGTGTTATAAAGCGAGAGCGACTTATTTCTTGGTCCTGGTCTTATGCAAACTCATTGCATAGGACGCCCCCACTCGCATGTCTCTACATGGACGATTTAGGATCACATCGTCTATACCATCTATAAAGTGGGTGGCGTCTCATAGTGTCCCCAGAATAAGGTACCCAACCCTATTCCTATACTATAGACCGTTTTGGCTATTACTCAAGCTTGATCCACTTTTATGTCTCTACATAAAGCTCAAGAGTTCATCGTATAGCCATGGATCTTAGTTTATTTGATTTGGGTAATTATATGTGCAATTTACTTTATTCAGTAATAACTTTACTGAATTAATCTCGATAACGCCTTTATCGAATAAGTATATAATTCGTTTAACATTCACTATCTACGAGTTTTAGGACACCAATCCCAACAGAGAATATGCAACTCGTTCAAGCTTAATGGAGTATCCAATGAAACTTTGTGTTTAAAACTTTTTCCATTTTCTTTGCAGGGTAATGCAGAAGCATGGTTAGATTCTTTTCCATCGGATAGCATCACCACATGTGATGAGCTTGCTGAAAAATTTCTCTTGAAATATTTTCTGCCTACAAAGAATGCCCAAATCTGAGGGAAAGTTATCACTTTTAAACAGGGACCTGAAGAAGGAGTAGACACGACATGGGAGCACTTTAAAAAGTTGATTAGGAAATGTCCACACCATGGCTTGCCTGCTTGTCTTCTTGTATAGCTAGCATTTTTATAACGGATTGGCTCAAGCTTCCAAAGCAGTGGTCATGCATCAACTAAAGGTTCATTGCTTAAAAAAACTTTCAATGAGGCAAACGAAATTCTTGACGCAATTGTTGCAAACAATAGTAAATGGGGAGAAGAAGAAACACCATCTAGAAGCAGTGTCAATGTCCAAAAAGTCGAATCATCTAGAGACACTATCGGAACGGATGTTAACTATGAACGAGATGCTTATGAATCTTACTTTAGGGAATCAAGTTCAAGTTGCAACTATGAGCCAAGGTTCAACCCCCATTTTCACTACTTGCCATGAAGAGCATTCATTTAAAGATTGTCCTCAAAATCCAGCTTCAGTATATTTTGTAGGTGCACAGAACAGAATAAATCCTTACTCCAACACATTTAATCCCAGATGGAGACAACACCCTAACTTTTCATGGGAAGGACAAATTGCTAGTACTTCCAATACAAACCCTTCTGTTAAGCAAGGACGACCACAAGGATACAATGGACAAGTTCAACTAAAGATTGCAAAGCCTTTGCAGCCGCAAATGCAGCAGCAACCAATGCAAGTGCAACCCCAATCAACATCAAACTTGGAGAATGTTATGAGGGAGTTCATGACTAAGAATGACTCTGTGATTCAAAGTCAAACAGCTTCCTTGAGGAATTTGGAATCTCAAATTGGGCTATTGGCTAAGGAGATGAGGAACAGACCAATAGGGACCCTACCAAGCAATACAGAGAACCCGGAAAGAGAAGGCCTAAACAAGGATAAAGCCTCCATTACCTTGATTGATCCCAAATAATCCAGTATGAGATTGTGTAAATATGTATACTATTTTGTTTTGTTTTTTTTTAATTAATTAATTCATTTTTCTTTTCTTTTTATAAAATCCAAAAAAGCAAAAAGAATGTACATAATGTATAGTGTGGTGGAAAACCAAGAAAATCAAGTCTTAGTTAAGAGAGAACCTTGTCTAATGAGACTAAAGTCGACTATTTATAGGCTTCTCAATAAGGTCACGTGTTGATCAAAAAAATTTGTGACTGCCCTCTTTCTTTTGGAGAATGCGGTCGCATTTACAAATGTACTGCGGGGAAATGCGGTCGCATTTCTCCCTGTTTTCTCTCATTCTTTATTTTTTTCTGACTTTTTCATTTTCCTTTGCTTTTCTTTCTTTGTTGAAACAATCATGAACGTGTTAGAAAGTTCACGGGCTTAATCATGATTTATTTTCCTTTTTTCATTAAAAATAGATGGATACAAAATAATTTGGACTTTTCAAACTCCCAGGTAAATCCCCAGGAATAGGTGTTCCCTATGGTCAACTTAAGTACATTTTCCTAGACAAGATTTTCCTAGAAAGAGTTTTTACTATTGTCCAGATATTTTGGGTTCCTATCTGTATTATTTTATTTTATTTATTATTTTTTCCCTTTTTTTTCACTATAGATCCATGTAATATACAAAAATAAATTCTCAAGGATAGTAATCATACTAGGTCAATCACATAAACATGGGTTGCTTCTATTGGGTTTTATGCCCTAAAACTCGTAGATAGTAAATGAAACAAACTAATCGATCTCAATAAAGCGTTATTTGAGTGATTCAGTAATTTGGTTATTGAATAATCGAGTTTGCATTAATAAACCCTAACTCCAATAAACTAAGATCCAAGGTTGTTTAAATAAAACTGGACTAGTATGTGGGGACATATGGGGATCGGTGTCCTAGTAACAACCTAAAAGGTCTATAGTATAGGGATAAGGCTGGGTACCTTATCCTGGTGACACTATGTGATACAACCCACCATGTATTCGATACAGATGCAATGATCCAAAGCATCCATGTAGGAGACATGCGGGTGGGAGTATCATATGCAATGTGTTTGCATAAGATCGGACCGCGAAATAGTAACCATTAGATGTAACGCCGTTAACTTGTTTAGGTTTCTATTTCAATAGGATGATCTAGGTAACTCAATCTCAATCCTGAGTTTGTTATGAACTCTTTTCAGGAGGGATTGTCCTTATATTTGTATGGGTGAGAGTGGTCAGTTCGCCGACTCAATAATTCTACCATTTCAGGGGCAAGACCGAATGGGGGCTGGGAACATAACAATACAAGATGGAATTCACTCCTTCCCCTATCGGGGTAAGTAGATGTGTGTTCCCTTAAGGGCTGATTCCGGAGTTTGAACAAAGGCGCGACGTCCTCTCCTGGCCCGAGAGGAACTCTTGTTTAGTGGTTGGACCCTAAACAACTTGTTTATTAGAGGGATCATTGATACTTAAGGAACTAGAGGTAACCCAGGGGTAAAACGGTAATTTGACCCAGCTGGTGACACGAACACACGTGAAGGATTGACTTACTGCATTGGTCGATATCCGTGGACATAGAAATATTCTACAGTGAGAAGAGTGCAATTGTGGATCTTTAGCTGAGTGACCCACAATTAACGAATGTTGACTAACTTGGTTAATGAGTTTTGTCAATTAGTCTCGTATCGTTAGAGCTTCTGATCTGTATGTCCATGAGGTCCCACTGGTAGCTCGTAAAGAGACTTGAGGCAATTAAGTATAAATTGTAAATTGAAAGTGTTCAATTTATTTAGGAGAATCATATAATGTATATTGATACATTATAATATAAAGTTTATGAAACTTTATAATATAATTTTGAATTAATTTTAAAAATTAATTCTTGAGAGAAAATATTTGAAAGATTTCAAATAATTAATATCAATTGGATTCATATTAATATAAATAATTTAATAAAATCCCTAAGATTAAATATGTGATATTTAATTGGGTAATTAATTAATTATGTCGATTAAAAAAAATAATTAATTAATTATGGAATTAATTATTTATTTATCAAAATTAGATATGAATAAGATAATAGATTTGATCTTATTCATGACATTTTCCTATTAGGAAAAGGTCTTGGCCTTTTTCCTATAAATAGGACCCCTGAGGTGGGGTGAAAGGCATCCCATTCATTCTCCTACTCTCAGAGAATTCCCCTGAAGGCTCCCTCTAGACTCACACCAGTCTCCTGCCTTTAAAAGTCTCAGAGTCATACCGGTGTAGTCAAAGTGGTGGTGTTCGCAGTAGTTCGTGATTATTACACAAGCAGTTGGTGAATTTAATCTGAGTCGTCAACGAAAGTAAGTAATTTGTTACTATATAAATTAGATTTAGATCTAATATTTTTGTATGCTTAGCCTTAATATAAATTTAGAATAGTTCTAAGATTATTGCCAATGTATTGGTATTTTAGATTAAACAAAATTAATTACGAATCAGTCCCAATCACGCTTTCGCTTTACGGAATTACGAAATTCCAATCCTTCATCTTCATCTTCAAAGCCCTTCCCTCAATAGGGTTTGATTCTTTGTCCATTCACTTTGAAACGCATGCCCTGAGGATCCGTCAGTTGTACGGTCCCATAGTCAAAGATTCTTACGATCTTAAATGATCCTGACCATCTTGATTTTAATTTTCCCGAAAATAACTTGAGTCTGGAATTAAAGAGTAACACTTTCTTGCCCCTGAGAACTCCTTTGGGTGAATTCTTCTATCGTGCCATCGCTTGACCTTCTCCTTGTATAGTTTTGCATTTTCATAGGAGAAATATCGGAGTTCTTCCAGCTCATTAAGTTGCAACTTCCTCTTGATCCCGACTTTGTCCATGTTGAAGTTAATTTTTTTTAAATGCCCAATAAGCCTTGTGTTCTAACTCGAGTGGCAAGTGGACGACTTTTCTATGAGTCGATACGGAGACATCCCTAAGGGCGCTTTATATGCAGTTATGTGGGCCCATAGTGCCTCATCAAGCCGTAATGACCAATCCTTGTGGGAGGGGTCCACTGTCTTTTCCAAAATAGCCTTGATCTCCCTGTTAGAGAGCTCTACTTGTCCATTAGTTTGAGGATGGTAAGTGGTGCGTGGCTAGCTGAATGGATGGATTGTGAGATAAGATGATAAATGAAATAATAAAGAAATATCCAGCCAACACTTAAGTGCAAGTATAAACTGTCGCACGTAGTAATAAAAACCTTAGAAAGTATTCCAAGGGTATCGATCCCATGAGGACTAAATTGGAAATTCAGATTTGATGAAGAAACTGCTCAAATGATTGCTTTTGAAAAGGTAACCAAAGAAAATAGGATTGATTGATTGGGTTTTTGAAAAAATAAATAAAACAAACAATAAAATAGTAAAGAATAACAATAAGATAAAACGAGGTATTCAACATGGATTCATCCCCAGGGTAACAACCATATTTATGCAATATCTAACTTAAGAGTGTTTAATGCATTGGGTCAGATTTAACTTCCTTTTGGCCCTTGTTTCCAAAAACCATAAGAAGGCTAAGCGAGTACCGTTATGCCCATTTCTGGGACTCAACATCGACATAGATAATTCACGAATGCAATCTATAACCCTATAGTCGATATAGGGTGCCTTAGGCAGCTTGCCCTATACCGCCGAACAATCTCTTTCAAGCTTTTTCTCCTATATCACCTTTATGAGAACCGATATCGTTTGTCCCTTTCGAGATCAAAATCACATAGCATGCAAAGTCTAAGTGATCAAATTAAACTCAGCAAGATCAGAATGATATTCAATAAAGAATGACATGCATTAAACCCTACTTAAGCAAATAAAACACTTTCAAGCCATTAAACCCTAAGGGAATTCACCACATTGAACCCCTCAACGGGATTTAGCTACTCATGATGGGATAAAAAGCAAATGAACACATTTTCATTGAAATAATGATGTAAAGAATACAAAGTAATGAAAAGATTCAAGAGCTGGAAATAAAAGAGATAGCTAAATATTATGGGTTTTTTGTTTACACAATCCTTTTAGAGTTCGCTAAGACACTCCACTCTCTCACTTTTACAAGATGGGAATGAGTGAAACTCTCTACAAACCACAAGGTTTGATGTCTAATTCTCTCTCTCGGGTTAGAATTTGGTCATCTAAGAAGGACCTCGGGCATCCCTACTCATTGGCGTCGAGCCAGGGTTCTGTCACCACCCTTTTCTTCCAAGTGAGTTCTGCTTGCTTTTCCCTTCGAATCGAGGCCTTTTATAGTGTGGGAAGTGGTTGAGGAGTCACGAAAATGGTGTTGGTAGGTAGCCCAATCGATTTCGGAGTCAAAACAGCCAGTTAGTTGCGTGAAAAGCTTGTTTAAAATGACCCGCGACGGACTTAGATTTTTCTCTTTCTGCCCAGAAATGCGGTCGCATTTCATTTTGCCTTGGAAAAAATGCGGTCGCATTTCAATAGTATTTCAACAGCATTTCTCTACTTTCCTCTATTTTCTGCAAAACACCAAAACTCAGTCAAATTCACACCAAAATGAGTTCTTTTAAGCACAAATATGTATAATTTGACACACATGACTCTCAAAGACCTAACTTACCAACTTTTACACTTTTTAAGCTCGGGAATAGTAATTTTGACAAAAAACATACAAGTTTGGACAAGAAATAAGTTTAAAGTAAGGGAAAAATATGTATATTTTTGGCACTTATCATACCCCCAAACTTAACCCATTGCATGTCCTCAAGCAATAGCAAATCAGAATGTTAGAGATCAAGAATATGATATCAAGTAAACATGCTTCTTAAGATCGTTTTCTAAAAAGTTGCCTTTCAGGAGAGGTTTCTACTCTAGTGCCAGTCACAACTTCTAAGTTTCCTAGGCATGAGGATTTCTATTTTTCTTTTTCAATGCAAAACTCTCCCTAATCCATCCTAACCAATATGTTTAAACTACCTAACTCCTACTCATAGAGTCTAGGGTAATCCTTTTAGTTAAGAAAACTAATCTTGAGGTAAATGAACATTCATGAGTGTTTCTTTTCTTTTCTATCTCCCCCAACTTGTTTGACTCCTAGTGCTCTTTTTATTCAACTTTTTTTTTCTTTCCCAAGAGAATCCTCGTCGTCACCTTTACCTTCGTTATAGCTTATCGAGACTTTGTGGTGAAGATATCTAGCTACGAGCAAAGATCACAAACTCAGAATAATACTCACTTCCCTAAGTCAACCTTTCATGCAGTGGCAAACCATGGGTGTCATGAATGCCCTTGGTTACTCAGTAACTCTCGAGTTTTTTTTTTTTTTTTTACAATATCTCAGAGCATAATTTTTTTTTTGCAGCAGCAAACTTACAAATAAGCACCCCCCAAACTTAAAATAGGCAATGTCCTCATTGACTTTTGTTTTCGGGACATAGGCGCAACATGAGGCTTTTTGTTTTCAAAACATCAAGGCTAAACTCTCCTAGTGTGCTAGAAAGGTTAAACATGGGGAAGTTTAGACTTAAGAAATTTTTGTAATGAAAAAGACTAATGGAAAGCCAATGACTAGAAAACAAATCGGTTGTGACGGTGACACTTTTGAGATAGAAATATGCTCTAATTATCATCATAAAGGACTTAAAAGAAAACTCACATGAAAGCATATTTATCAAAAACGTTTCCAAGCACGATTTTTTTATCAAAAGTTTGTCTTTCTCAAAACTTCATTAGTTTAGCCAAAATGGACAGCAAGCAGATTTTTCCTAAAAGATTTAAACCCAAGTCATTTTTAAACCTAATCTAGCAGCAACCTATCACTAAACTAACTCAAAATAGTAAACGAAACAAATAAGCAACTAACTAATACTACTTAAACAACAAATTATTCATAAAACAGTAAACTAACATGCTGGAAATATAAACAGCAACTAACACATATTAACAAAATCTTAGAAAGCATTTAAAAGTGTAAGCGGAACAGAAAACTCCCCTATTCCTCCTCTAAGGAACCTTCTTCATTCTCTTCCTCCTCAAGGCTGTTGAAATTGGAATTTGATCCTCATCCAATTCCTTTACCTCAGAATTTTGACTTTGTCTAATCACTAGAAGAACTAACCTCCCTGTCATCTTCTCTCTTCTCATCTTCTTTTTATTTTTGAAGAAGAGCTTCTAATAGTAGGTGAAGTCCCTCTCGTGTCATATTCGAAAAAGGGATCAAGATTGGCTTCACCTTGCTAGTCCTTAGTGGCAACAGCTTTGCCTTTGGCAGAATGCGATTCAGATGCGGTTGCATTCTGGACTTTTTTTTTTCTTTCTTCCTTGCTTTTCTATTTTTTTTCTTTAAAAACCTGCAACATCAACAAGCTCATCAAAATGTTCACACTCTTACACATTATTCTTTTTAGAGCTAAATTTTCTTGAGACCAGAACCAATTCAAGTTTAAAAAAAACCTTAGCTACTTCAACTCGCAGGAAATTCCCATGTATTTATCAAAGCTCTTAAAGGAAAACAAAATTAAGCATCAACAAACTACCCTAACAAACTAACAATGTGATATACTAAAAACAATATGCTAAGAATAAAATTAACAATGTTAAACCTAACTAAATGAACAAAAGAACAATGAATTAATGCATGCAACAAAATGCTAAAGATCTAACTAAGCAAATGAAAAACAAAGGAACATGTTGATATTTAAAAGGAAAGCAGTAGGAAGTAAAAGAAGAACGAAAATTCCCCTGGTTCTTGGAAGATCTGTCCTCCAAATCCGAGGTCTCAGGCTCATATATAAGGGGATGATGAAAATGGAAGGGCAACTGGGGCTTCTTCAGATGAGCTGGCCTGGAACATCCGCTTGATAGCCTCATCCCTCTCTCGAGCATAGGTCTAATGGTCCTTGTTCTACTCTTGGATGTGTTCGCTTTTTGCAAGGATCAGATCATGTATGCTCTCAATAGATGAAGAAAGAGTAGTAGATGTGGTGACATTTTTTCTTCGACCTTTTCTCCCCCTTAGTTCTCTTTGCCTTTTCTACATCTCATGTTCTCTTCTTCTTGTTTCCTAACTTCCTTCTACTTATTAACTTCCTGAAACATAAACAAACAAATCAAAAAGTTCACAAGCTCAAATATGTTATATTTTTTTGGGATTTTTTTTAAGTGAATTCAAGTCAAAAACGTTTTGATCAATTCAACTTCCAAGTAAGTCCCCAGGTAGAGGTGTTCCCTATGGTCAGCTTAAATACCTCAGCCTAGCCAGGACTTTCCTTAGACAAAGTTTCCTCTTGATCAAAATCCTTTATTCTTGACTTCAAACTTAAAATTTTCTTCTTTTTCTTTTTTTTTCTTTTTTTTCTCTTTTTTTTTTTAAAAAATACATATTAATGCAAAGAGAAAGAATGACTTAGCTGATCTCCAATAGATAGATTAAAGCTTTATTCCTACTTCTTGAGCCATCAACTTTCATCTTGACCCTAGGTCTTGATAACGGACGATGTTTGAGTCTTAACTGAGGCGTTTTAATCATGGAGTGCTTTGTCTCTATTATCAGCTCACTCAATCTGCTCTTGAATGCAGACTTTGCAGTCTCATCCTCTGTCGTATACTGCATATTTTCATCATCCATGACTTTCTCTTTGATTTCTTCCTTAAATAGCATTTTTTGCAAGCTACAACAAGTAAAGGAATCATTAGGATCGTCCTCAAATCCATCTTTTTCTAACATTTTATACGAGCTACTATATGTAAAAGAATCAATAGGATCAAAAGCAAAACATCCCTTCATTTCATCTGGATGTTCTAATGCCTGGAGCACATCGAAGTTCACTTGTTGTGAAGTGACATCTGCATGGCTCACTACAACTTCCTTCTCTAGTGTCTTCTCTTTATTCTCTTTTTGAGGCGATTCTTCTTTAATCACTTCTTTCTCTTTTGTCTCCTCAGTACTTTCAAATGTTGGAATTCTTCTTGCTTCAACTGGGAGTTTAGGGTCTTCATGCTCCAATCCACTCTGAAATGACATCCCCTTGTATTGCTCTTGTGCTTCTTGTTCTACATTCTCTGTGTTCTCAAGCAAGATTTCTTGTTGACTGTTTTTCAATTCCTCTATTAGTTGCCCTACTTGAATCTCCAAGTTCTGCAAGGCTTTATCATTTCTCACCATATATTCTCTTATGAGTTCTTCCAAACTGGTTGACACTTGTGGCTCCATCTCTTGTTGCATTTCTTGTTGGACATACTGATCTTGATATTGGTCTTCAAAAGTAAATAGACATTCTTGCTCCAAATGAGGTGTTGGATTATTGTTGCTAACATCTTGTTGATGTTGCAACCATCCTCGGTAAGGATTGAAAATAGGACTCTGGTTGCCTGATTGCCTTGTATAATAAGGATTAGATGGACAAGTTTCAAACAAAGAATGAACATTAGCACAATAAACACAAAAGAAATTAGAGTGACAAGCCATTGATGTGATTTGTGCACTAATTGTTGTGATGATGCCTTCTACCATATGTGGATTATCTTGAGTTATCAAACCCTCTGGCTATGCTTATCTTCTATCGCCTTTTTTTTCCTTTTTCTCTTTTTCGGCCAAAAGGAGGATCGACTCCGGGTAGATCTATTAGAAGTTCTCAAGTTTAAGAAGTTTCTTTAAGATGTTCCCGTGCGCTCAACTCCTATTGCTCTTTCTTTCTATCTCAAGGTCTAGCTTGAAGAGATGATGTTCCTCGCTCATGCACCAACTTCAACCTGCAAAAGAAACTGCAAATCAAAGTTAGATTCTCTTAACATAGAAATGCGGTCGCAATCTGATAGTAATTTCAACAAACAAAAAGTTATTTCACTTTTAGTCCCCGGCAACGGCGCCAAAAACTTGGTGCGTGGCTAGCTGAATGGATGGATTGTGAGATAAGATGATAAATGAAATAATAAAGAAATATCCAGCCAACACTTAAGCGCAAGTATACATTGTCGCACGTAGTAATAAAAAACCTTAGAAAGTATTCCAAGGGTATCGATCCCACGAGGACTAAATTGGAAATTCAGATTTGATGAAGAAACTGCTCAAATGATTGGTTTTGAAAAGGTAACCAAAGAAAATAAGATTGATTGATTGGGTTTTTGAAAAGATAAATAAAACAAACGATAAAATAGTAAAGAATAACAATGAGATAAAACGAGGTATTCAACATGGTTTCATCCCTAGGGTAACAACCATACTTATGCAATATCTAACTTAAGAGTGTTTAATGCATTGGGTCAGATTTAACTTCCTTTTGGCCCTTGTTTCCAAAAATCGTAAGAAGGCTAAGCGAGTACCGTTATGCCCATTTCTAGGACTCGACTCCGACATAGATAATTCACGAATGCAATCTATAACCCTATAGTCGATATAGGGTGCCTGAGGCAGCTTGCCCTATACCGCCGAACAATCTCTTTCGAGCTTTTTCTCCTATATCACCTTTATGAGAACCGATATCGTTTGTCCCTTTCGAGATCAAACTCACATAGAATGCAAAGTCTAAGTGATCAAATTAAACTCAGCAAGATCAGAATGATATTCAATAATGAATGACATGCATTAAACCCTACTTAAGCAAATAAAACACTTTCAAGCCATTAAACCCTAAGGGAATTCACCACATTGAACTCCTCAATGGGATTTAGCTACTCATGATAGGATAAAAAGCAAATGAACACATTTTCATTGAAATGATGATGTAAAGAATACAAAGTAATGAAAAGATTCAAGAGCTGGAAATAAAAGAGATAGCTAAATATTGTGGTCGCATTTCAATAGCATTTCAATAGCATTTCAACAGCATTTCTCTGTTTTCCTCTGTTTTATGCAAAACACCAAAACTAAGTCAAATTCACACCAAAATGAGTTCTTTTAAGCACAAATATGTATAATTTGACACACATGACTCTCAAAGACCTAACTTACAAACTTTTACACTTTTTAGGCTTGGGAATAGTAATTTTGACCAAAAACATACAAGTTTGGACAAGAAATAAGCTTAAAGTAAGGGCAAAATATGTATATTTTTGGCACTTATCACTAAGCAGTGGCTACTCTATGGCTAATGTTGTATTTTGAAAATAAGTTGGCTTTCATTTTTTTCAGGAAATGAGACCCTTCGTCACTTATGATGAAACGAGGGATTCCGTATCTCGTGAAGATATTCCTCAGAAAAAAAAAAAATTCACCACCTTTGCGTCATTTGTTGTGGTAGCTATGGCCTCAATCCATTTTGATACGTAATCGATTGCGAGCAAGCTGCAAATGTTTCCAAAGGATGGCGGGAATGGTCGCATAAAGTCTATCTCCCATACGTTGAAGATTTCTACTTCGAGTATGAAGTGTAGAGGCATTTCGCTTTTAGCTGTCAGTTTTCCTGTCCTTTGACATTGATCGCAGTTCTTTGTGAGGAGGTGTGCATCCTTGAAGAGACTTGGCCAAAAATAGCCAGATTGAAGGACTTTGGCTGCTGTCTTTAATCTCGCAAGGTGTCCTCCGAATGGAGCTGCATGGCAGGCTCCCAATATGAGAGGTATCTCTTCTTCTGATATGCATCGTCTTAGTATTTGATCAGGCCCTAGCTTATACAAGTATGGTTCATCGCAGTAGTAGTTCTTGATGTCCTTCAAAAACTTCTTGAGCTGTTGAGCGGTTGCTTCCGGTGGTTTTAGTCCACTGACTAGGTAATTTACATAATCTGCAAACCATGGAAGTTCAACAGTCCCGATCGCCAGAATTTGTTCATCCGCAAACGACTCTTGAATATCCAGCCCTTTTTCTATTTGTGCTTCCTCTCCAAGTCTTGATAGGTGGTCTGCTACCTGATTCTCGGTTCCTTTTCTGTCTTGGATCTCAATGTCAAACTCCTGCAAAAGCAAAATCCATCGAATTAATCGAGGTTTGGCATTTTTTTTAGAAAGCAAATGTTTGAGGGCTGAATGGTTAGTATGAACTATGACTTTAGTTCCTTTTAAGTAGGATCTAAACTTGTGAAAGCCAAATACTACTGCAAGTAGTTCCTTTTCTGTAACAGTATAGTTCAACAGAGCCTCGTTGAGTGTTTTGCTTGCAAAGTAAATAGGTTGCACTATTTTTCCTCTTTTCTGACATAAGACTGCACCAACTGCAAAGTCGCTAGCGTCGCACATCAACTCGAATGGTCTATCGCACATCAACTCAAATGGTTGGGTCCAATCTGGTTCAATTATGATCGGTGATGTGCTGAGTGCATTATGTAAAGTCTCGAACGCTTGCTTGCAATCTTCATTGAAGTCGAATGGTCTATCTACTTCGAGTAACCTGCACAAGGGTTTGGAAATTTTAGAGAAATCTTGAATGAATCTTCTATAAAGACCTGCATGGCCTAGAATGCTTTTGATATCTCGCACTGTTTTTGGGAAGGGCAACTTGGATATGATCTCAATTTTTTCCTTGTCTACCTCAATTCCCTTCTTGGAAATGCGGTGTCCAAGGACTATGCCTTCGCGTACCATAAAATGACACTTTTCCCAGTTCAGTACCAAGTTGGTTTCTTCACATCTTTCTAGCACTTGGTCTAAATTTCGTAAACACGCTGCAAATGATTCACCGAAGACAGAGAAGTCATCCATCAATACTTCCACGGTTCGTTCTACCATGTCGGAGAATATAGCCATCATACACCTTTGAAAGGTGGCTGGTGCATTGCATAAACCGAATGACATTCTCCAAAAGGCAAATGTCCCATATGGACATGTGAACGTAGTCTTCTCCTGGTCTTTTGGGGCTATTGTTATTTGGTTGTAATCAGAGTAATCGTCTAAAAAGCAATAATAATCCTTCCATACAAGTCTGTCCCGCATTTGATCTATGAATGACAACGAGAAGTGGTCTTTCCTGGTTACTTTATTAAGGAGACGGTAGTCTATGCAGATTCGCCATCATGTAACTGTACTTGTCGGGATCAATTCATTTCTCTCATTCTCCACTACAGTGATTCCACCCTTTTTCGAGACGCATTGTACTAGGCTGACCCAGCTACTGTCTGAAATTGGATAGATGACTCCTGCGTCTAGTGTTCGGATGATTTTTATACCGCAAGCGTACGGGTCGTCACAAGTAATATAGTGATTTTGAGTATAGAGTATCGTCTCCACAGGGATTGGATTTATTCAATTAATTACCACGAATACTCTTGCTTAGCTTTATTTAGAGAACAAAACTTAATGCCAACAAGAATACAAAAAGCTAATCTAGAAAGCAAAAGATAAATGGAGACACAATTTGGTGGGATAATTCTAGAGTGGTTGATTTAATCAATTGAACCTTTAATCGCTTAATCAATTAACTAATACGGATTAACTAATCATTTGATTCATAAGTTTAGAAGCCTAATGACAAGGACTCTCCTGTCGGTCTCCTCCTATCTCATACCTTTCAATAAAGAATCTCCTTTCGGTCTCCTCTTTATTTACTTAGCATGGCATTACGACCCTTCAAAACAACCTCTAACGTTATTTATTTTATCCCATGTCACCCGGGTAATTAAGCGTTAGTCATGCATTCAGTTCTAGTCTAAGCTTCTCTCCGTCGAGTCTCCACTTAGTAACGATTCATTTAATCAGTGATCAGTTGATTAAAAGCATTACAGACAAAATGCACAAATGAACAATAATGATAATTAAACCAAATAAATTCATTAATCAAGCAAAGGTTCAACATCTAAATCAATCTCATAGAATTTAGGAATTTACTACTCATAATCACTAAAATCCAATAATTCCTAATCACAGCAATTCTAGAAACTAAAACATAAAGGAAAAGGGAAGAGAAATGCTCATAAAAGTGTCGATCTCCTCGATCCTGCGCTGACCTCCATCGATCCCGAGCTCCAAAGATCTTCAACAAAGCTCCAAAACTCTCCCAAAAATCCCCAATTTTAGTGTGGATTCTATAATGGGGTGAAAACCCACAAATTGGCACACCAAACTTGGATGCAAATGGCCCCTTTTATAGGCTCCCAACAGGCGTAGCGTCGAGACGCTACGTCACAGCGTCGCGAAGCTCTGACGTCATCTTTTCTTGGGCTACAAGTCGTCGCAGCGTCGCGACGCTACCCCATTTCTGGATCTTTCCGCATAGCTGCCTAGCGTCGAGACGCTTCGGCCGACGCTAGGCCCTGGATCTTCTATAATGGCCCGATTTTGACTCAATTTTTGGGCCTCCAACTTTCTTTTGGCCCAAATGCTTCATGTAATGGATCTTGGGCTCTTTTCTTGACCCAACTTGATACTTTAAGGCTTGGAATACATGAATTTGGGGCTTCTAACTCATTCTTTTTGGGCTTTTGGACTTGGATCTACAATGAATTTCTCCAAATTGCTCAAAAAGTCTCCAAAATCATCCAAATTCTCTCAAAAATCCGATTTTTCTTCTTTCACTCGGTTTTCTGAAATTTAAACAAAAAATAGCATTAAAGCACACAATTCATGCATAAAACTAGCTAAAATTAATAGGAAAATGATGACATTTTTGCATGTCATCATCTAGCCATTTTAAGATTTCTTTCCTAACAACTTCTTTCATGATGGGATTTAATCTTTGATGACTTTCAATGGAATTCTTAGCTCCTTCTTCAAGGTTGATTCTGTGCATGCAGAATGAGGGGTTGATTCCTTGAATGTCTGCAATTGTCCATCTTATTGCTTCTTTATGTTTAGAGAGGACCTGCAACAAAGAAATTTCATCATGTTAAGTAAGGTAGGCTGATATAATAACTTGTAATGTCCTGTTTTCTCCAAGGAAGCTATATTTAAGATGCTCCGACAGAGGTTTAAGTTCTAGTGTTGGAGGACTGATCAAAGATGGCTGTAGCGGCTTGATTTCTTCTTCGTCTAATTCCGATGAATCCCTCAGTGCTTCTATCCTTGCAACTGCAGAATTATTAGTGACTAGTTCTTCTACTCCTTCAATCCCTTTTCCACCTCTTCCTTTTTGTTCCTCCTTTTCAAACTTATTCCCTTTTAGTGGTTCTCCCTTTAATGTTTCCTGCAAAATAGATACAGAGAATTCATCAATTTCTTCAATCATAGAGCATTTTTCAAGATATCTGGGATATTTCATTGCCTTCATCACATTGAAAGTGACATGCTGGTCATTTACCATCATGGTCAACTCCCCTTTCTGCACATCAATTAAGGTCCTGCTAGTTGCTAAGAATGGTCGTCCTAAAATGATTGGCACGTCCTTATCAGCTTCACAATCCAGAATGATGAAATCTGCTGGAAATAAAAATTTGTCAACCTTGACTAACACGTCTTCAATTTTTCCAATAGGTTGTGTCAATGATCTGTCAGCTAACTGTAAGGTTACAGTTGTTGGTCTTGCTTCACCTATCCTCAACTGTTGAAAAACTGAGTATGGCATCAGGTTTATACTCGCTCCTAGATCGCATAAAGCTTTGCCTACAATCCTTCCTCCAATGGAGCATGGAATGGTGAAACTTCCTGGATCTTTGAGTTTGGGAGGGATTTCGTTCTTGACCAATGCACTAGAACATTCAGTGAGTGCAATTGTTTCGTATTCTCCCAACCTTCTTTTCTTTGATAGAATATCCTTCAGGAACTTCACGTAGGTAGGCATCTGTTCAAGCGCTTCTACCAACGGGATGTTGATATGTAGCTGCTTTAAAACATCTAAAAACTTTTTAAACTGTGCATCCTGCGAAGCATGTTTAAATCTTTGAGGGTATGGAGGTGGTGGTCTGTATTCTGGATCTATAACAAACTTCTTAGGTTGTGCGCTCGCAATTGCTGTCACATTTCCCTGTTTTTTCTCTGAACTTGGACTTTCTTTTTTTTTCTTCCAAGGCTTCATGCTCCTTGGTCTTTTCTTTATCTTCCATATTCTGTATAACTTCTGAGGTAACTTTTGATTTCTTTTCTTAAAACTTTTCTTGAGCTTCTTCTGGGATCTTTACTTCTTGATTCACTTCGTACCTTAGGCCATCATACTCTAGTCCACTTCTCAAGGTGACTGCCTTGCATTGCTCCTTTCCTTCTCTGTGAGGGATTTCAGTCTTGTTGGGCAACGTCCCTTGTGGTCTGTTTTTAATTTCCTAAGCAATCTGTCCAATCTGTACTTCTAAATTTATAATTGCAGCATCGTTTCTTGCCATGTACTCTTTCATAAGAGTCTCTAGATTTGACTCTTGACTCTGCACTTGGACTGATTGGAAGTTCTTTTGTGGCTACTGCTGTGTAGGAGGTTTCCCGAATTGATTTGTATTGGAATTACTTGAACTGGCTTGTCCTCCCCAAGAGAAGTTTGGATGTTGTCTCCAACCTGGGTTGTACGTGGCTGAGTATGGATTCCATATGTTCTGGTTCTGGTTCCCTTGTTGACCTACATAAAAGATAGATGCAGGATTTAGTGGACAGTTATCAACAATGTGTTCCTGACCACAAATTTCACAATAGGGAGAAGAAATAGCATTGGCAGAGGCTATGTTTGTTTGATTGTTCATACTCATGCTCATCATCATGCTGTGGATAGCCTTGATTTGAGCTTGCATGGTAGAATTAGTCTCTGTCTCCACTGCTTTAGCTGGATTCTTCAAGATTGTTGTTGGCTCAGTTTCTCCCCAATGTCTATTGTTTTGTGACTATTGTGTCCAAAATAGCATGTGCCTCATTTGCAGACTTCTTTAAAAAAGATTCATTTGCAGATGCATTGACTAGTGCCTTCGAAGCTTGATCTAATCCACTATAAAAATGCTCCAGGATAATGCAAGCAGGCAATCCGTGGTGTGGACACTTCCGAACCAGCCTTTGAAATCTTTCCCAGGCTGCATCCAGAGGTTTATTGTAAGATTGTCTAAACACAATAATTTCAGCTATATATTTGGAAATTTTATTAGAAGGAAAAAACTTCTCTAAAATTTTTTTAGCCAAATCGTTCCAAGAAGTGATGGAGTTTGGAGGAAATGAATCCAACCAAGCTTCAGCATCTCCCTGCAAAGAAAATGGAAAAATCTTTTGCTTCAAAGTATCTTCAGGCACTCCTGTAACTTTAAAAGAATTGCAAACTCTCAAAAACAGCTTGATGTGTTTATGTGGGTTTTCATTTGGAAGTCCAGAGAATTGGCCCATGGTTTTCAACATTTGGAACATCACTGGTTTAAGTTCAAACTGTGGAGCATCTATTGGTGGCTCCAAAATTCCTGGATTTAATGGCTGAAAAACGAGTAAAGCGTAGTCCTTTCTTGCTCTATTGCGGTCTTCAGCAATATAAATTGGATTTTCTTGTTGTGGCACCGGTGGAACTGGAGGAATTCTCCCACCGTTTTTCTTCCTTCCACGATTTTGTGGATCAACATGAGGATTGACTCCAGGTGGTTCCATTGGAAACTCTTGTATGTAAGAAGCTTCTTCTAGAGGTTCCTGTGCACGCTCAACTCTTGTTGTTCCCTCCTCTTTCGTCTTTGCTCCTTCCTACGATGAGGAAAGGTTCTTTCTATCTCAGGATCAATGTCAAGGAGTGGACACCCCTTGTTCATGCACTAACTCAACCAGCAAAAGAAAAACAATTGCAAATCAAAGTCAAATTCCCTTTGAGACAGAAACGCGGTCACAATCCAATCGCAATTTCAAATAAACAAAAACTGGTTTCACTTTTGGTCCCCGACAACGGCACCAAAAACTTGGTGCGGCAGAGGATGAATGATGGATGTGAGATAAGATGATAGATAATAATAATGATAAATTCAGCCAACCTTAGTGCAAGTATACACTATCGGACGTAGTAATAAAAAACCTTAGAAGTATTCCAAGGGTATCGATCCCACGAGGACTAAATTGGAAACTCAGAATTGAAGAAGAAACTGCTCAAATGATTGCTTAAACTAGGTAACCAAATGAATAAATTGATGATTGATTTTTGGGAAAAGAAATAAAACAAATAAATAAAGAAATAACAATGATAAATGAAACGAGGTATTCAATACAGTTTCATCCCAAAGAAAAATAACTTTAATCATAGAATATTCAACTTAAGCCTAATCAATGCATTGGGTCAGATTTAACTTCTATTTGGCCTTGCTCCCAAGAACCGTTAGAAGGCTAAGCGAGTACCGTTATGCACATTTCTATGACTCGACTCCGACATAGATAATTCACGAATGCAATCTATAACCCTATAGTTGATATAGGGTGCCTTAGGCAGCTTGCCCTATACCACCGAACAAATCTCTTTCGAGCTTTTCCTCCTATATCACCTTTATGAGAACCGATATCGTCTGTCCCTTTTGAGATCGAACTCACATAGCATGCAAAGTCTAAGTGATCAATTTAAACTCAGCAAGATCAGAATGATAATCAATAAAGAATGACATGCATTGACTAGAAACTTAAGCAAATAAACATTTTCACGCTATTGAACCATAAGGGAATTCAGTATATTGAACCCCTCAACGGAATTTAGCTACTCATGGTGGGATAAAGTGCAAATGAATATCTTTTCATTGAAATAAAGAATAAAGAATACAAATAAATGAAAAGTAACAAAAGTTGGGAGTAATGACAGTAGCTAAATACTAGGGTTTTTTTTTTCTTTTATCCTATCATTCTAGAGCTTGCTCGACAATCCAATCTCTCGCTTTTACAAGTGGGAATGGGTGAAAATCCCTACAAAACCCTAAGGTTTGATGTCTAACTAAGGTTAGAATTTAGTCATCTAAGAAGGACCTCGGGCATCCCTACTCATAGGCGTCAACTAGGGTTCTGTCACCACCCTCTTCTTCCAAATGAGTTCTTCTTTAATTTGACTTTGAATCACGAGCTTATATAGTGTTGGAAGTGGTTGAGGAGCTGCAAAAATGTCCTTTTTAAATAGCCAGTTAGGTGCCCAATAGTCTCGTTCAAAACGACCCGCGATAAACTCGGAATTGCCTCAGTTTTTCCAAAAATGTGGTCTCATTTCATTCTTGCCTTCCCAGAAATGCGGTTGCGGTTGCATTTCTGGGCAGTTTCCAACTTCCTTTGCTTTTTATGCACAGCAACAAACTTAGTCAAATTCATATCAATTTGAGTCTTTTCAAGGACAAATAAGCATATTTTGACAAATGTGACTCTCGACTCCCTAATTCATCAACTTTAACATTTTTTGAGCTCGGGAAAGTAAAATTGACCTAAACATGCAACTTTTGACAAGGAAATTAGCTTAATATAAGGGTAAAATAGGTATATTTTTTACCCTTATACGTCGTGGATTATAAATTTTATTTGTCGGTAAAGCCCCGCGACACGCTTCCGTCAGGAGGCCAAAAGAAAGCAAAGAGAAGAATAAGAAAAGGTTCCATTCAACTTTGAACCTCGTGCTTGAAGGACTCAGTGGATGCCACTGAGAAAAAATAAGAGAAATAGGAGTTTGCGCCCGCATCTGAGGGGCAATCTAAAGAACAAACAGGGGAGTTTGCGGCCGTAAACACTGCATAAACAGTGCAGGAAACTGAAGAAGTTGCACCAGGTCCTGAGGTTCAACATCACAAGTAAACTCCACCACCACAATAGGAGGATGAAAATGTGCTCGAGGACCTATTGGAGCACAAAGGTTATGAAGAGAAAGATAAAGAGGAGTAACAGGCTCTTATTGATGAAGATGAGGTCCAAGAAATTATAGTGGACCAAATGCCCAAGAAGAGGGGCAGAGAAGAATGAGAAGATGTCGAGGGGAAGCAGAAGAAGAGAAAAATTAGCACTTCCCTAAGGAGGCCAAGCACACGAGGAGCAAATTTTGTGCTTCCCCGGGCCCAGACGCCACCACCACCACCACCACTCCTCGGGTAAAGAAAACGCCTACAAAGAAACCGAGGGTGGAACGACAGGTGGAGCTCCACATTGATACTCAGCCCCGCCTAGCCATCATGAAAAAGAGGGCCATAATGTGTGAGAAGGCCTTCTCCACCAAAACAGGTCCGCTCCCTACTTTCATTGATGACATTCTATGTAGGTACGACTGGGACTGACTTAACAAGAAGCCAAAGGCAGCCTCCGTCCCCTTGGTTCGAGAGTTTTATGCACAGATAGGGGAGGAGCAGCAAACGATTATGTTTTTAAGAGGTCGGATGGTGGAGTTCTCGACAAAGCAGATTACGCAGGGAATATGGCCATCGAGGAGCCATCGGACAAGTAACTGGTAGAGGCACTTTCTTTGGTGGCCCATGAGGGAGTGGTGTGGAATGAGTCCTTGGTGGGGATCATGACTCTTCTTTCTGGAGATTTGAAGCCAAAGGCATCAGTCTGGCTATACGTGATCAAGAACAGGATCATGCCAACAACGCATGACACGACCATCTTCCAAGAACGTGTCATGCTGTTGTACAACATGTATAAAGGCCTGGATCTCAACTTAGGTCGAATCATCTGGAATGAGATCCTGGGCTGTGGGCACAAAAACGTGGGGAGGCTATTCTTTCCAAGTTTGATCACCATGATTTGCAAGTTAGCAGGAGTTGAGCCCGAGACTCAAGAGGAGAAGGAGGTTGTCAAGACTTCCATCGACGTGAGTCTAATCAAGAAGGTCATTGCAAATTCAAGATTGAAGGTGACCTCCCTTGAGAAGAAGGCACAACAAACTCCTCCTGCACCTCAAGCCTCAAAGCCACCTCCAGAAACTTCCACTGTAGCAAATGCGACCGCAAAATCATCACAAATTCCAACAAAAAATGCTCCAACGGAAGCCTCTCAGCTCGAACCTGAAGTGATTTAGTGGTAGTGAGGAGAGACTTGGAGCATATGCAGCTGCAATGTAAGAACTACCTGATCTATGCTAGAATTCGAGATCGAATGATCAAGAGTGTCTTTAGCAGATTGGTGGAAGACATTGATGATTATCTTCCACCATTCCCCGACATCATCATGTACCACCCAGAGGCGATGGAGTCGGCCCTTCAAATGCCTAGGGGAGTTTTCCTTTCACTTTTCTATTCTTTCATGCCTTATTCTTTTGTTGATAAGTGATAGGAAGTAGGGTCTCTTTATCTTTACTTGCTTTTGTTTTTCTTGTTTTTCTTTGTTTTGTTTTTTATAGGTTAATGAGTCTTTAGTTGTTTTCTTGCATTTCATATTCTTAGATAGGTTGTTTTTCATTGTTTGTTTCTTTTGTTTTGTTTGAAAAATTCTGAAAAAAGTATATCTCTTTGAAAAAGTATTTTAAAAGATTTTTGAAAGTTGAATGTGCTTTAGTGGTTTGTTTGTTTTTGAGTGCCCTTAATGATGATAACTAAAGCTCTCTCGGCTCTTTAAATACTTTAGTAACTTCGAGTTTTTCAAAACATGAAGCCTGAATAAACTTTTCTCTCCATAACACTTTCAAATCCAAACTCACCTTAAGCTTTGACTGGCAAAACCTCTAGGTAGTTTGGACTTGATCTTAGCTTGTCGATCCTTTTTAGTCTCTCATATTTTGTTATTCATGTTTAGTTAATGGGGACATTGACTCGTTTAAGTTTGACGAGGGGGGGTGGGGGGAGAGTGACAGTTTTGCCTTTTGTACTCATGTATCATGTTGTTTTTTGCTAGTGCTAAAAAAAAGTAGAAAAACCAAGGAGATACTCCTCCTTTTCGAACAAACCAAGTAACTAGGGGCGGTCATGACACCAATGATTTCCACTGCATGAAAGGTTAGTTTGGGAATAGAGTATGCGCTACAATCTCAATAGTGAGCTATGCTCGTAGTCAGCTACTTTAACAACAAAGTGTTAGTATGTTGGAACGAAGGTGTAGACGACTATGAGCCTCTCCTTTAAAAAAAAAAGGTGTTACGTGCGATAGTGTATACTTGCACTAGGGTTGGCTGAATTTATCTTTATTAGTATCTATCATCTTATCTCACATCCATCATTCAGCCTCTGCCGCTCCAAGTTTTTGGCGTCGTTGTTGGGGACTAAAAGTGAAACCAGTGTTTGGCTGTTGAAATTGCGATTTGATTGTGACCGAATTTCTGTCTTAAGAGAATCTTTAACTTTGATTTGCAGTTTCTTTTGTAGGTTGAAGTTGGTGCATGAGCAAAGATTACCATCTCTTCGAGCTAGACCTTGAGATAGAAGAAATAGCAATAGGAGTCGATCCTCCTATTGACAAAAAAAAAAAAAGGAAAAAGAAAAAGGCGATAGAAGATAAGCACAACTGAAGGGTTTGATAACTGAAGATAATCCACATGTGGAAGAAGACATCATCACAACCTTGAGTGCACAAATCACATCAATGGTTGTCACTCTAACTTCTTTTGGGTTTATTGTGCTAATATTCATTCTTTGTTTGAAACTTGTTCATCTAATCCTTATTATACAGGGCAACAAGACAACCAGAGTCCTATTTTCGATCCTTACCAAGGATGGTTGCAACACCAGCAAGATGTTAGCAACAATAATCCAACACCTCATTTGGAGCAAGGATTTCTACCTACTCTTGCAGACCAATATCAAGATCAATATGCCCAACAAGAAATGCAACAAGAGATGGAATCAAAAGTGTAAACTAGCTTGGAAAATCTCATAAGAGAATACATGGCAAGGAATGATGGCACGATAAAGAACTTGGAGATTCAAGTAGGTCAATTGATAGAGGAATTGAAAAACATTTCACAAGAAATCTTGCTTGACAACATAGAAACTGTGGAACAAGAAGAATGTGAAGGGATGACATTTCAAAGTGGATTGGAGCATGAAGACCCTGAACTCACAGTAGAAGCAAGAAGCATTCCAGCACTTGAAAAATACCGAGGAGACAAAAGAAAGAGTAGACATTATAGAAGAATCGCCTCAAAAAGAGATTAAAGAGAAGACACTAGAGAAAGAAGTTGCAGTGAGCCATGCAGATGTCACTTCACAACAAGTGAACTTCGATGTGCTCCAGGCAATAGAACACCCTGAAGAAATGAAGGGATGTTTTGCTTTTGATCCTATTGATTCTTTTACATATTGTAGTTTGCAGAAAATGTTAGAAAAATATGGATTTGAGGACGATCCTAATGATTCCTTTGCTTGTTGTAGCTTGCAGAAAATGCTATTCGAGGAAGAAATCAAAGAGGAAATAATGGAGAATGAAAATATGCAATATACGGCAGAGGATGAGACCACAAAGTTTACATTCAAGAGCAGATTGAGTGAGTTGTTAATAGAGACAAAGCACTCCATGATGAAAACGCCTCAACTAAGACTCAAATCTCGTCCATTATCAAGACCTAGGGTCAAGATGAAAGTTCGCGGTGCAAGAAGTATGAATAAAGCTTTAATCTCCCTTTTGGAGATCAGCTAAGTCATTCTTTTTCTCTGCCTAAATAAGTATTTAAAAGGAAAAAAAAAAAAAAGAAAATATAACATAATTGAGCTTCTGAACTTTTTGATGTGTTTGTTTATGTTTCAGGAAGCTATTAAAGTTAGGAGACAAGAATAAGAGAACATGAGACATGAAGATCTAGAAAAGGGGTAGAACAAGAACAATTAGACCTATGCTCGAGTGAGGGATGAGGCTATCAAGCGGATGTTCCTGGCCAGCTCATCTGATGAAGCTTCAAATCCCCTCCATTTTCATCATCCCTCATGGATGAGCCTGATAACTTTGATATGGAGGACAACCCTTCCAAGAACTAAGGGAGTTTTCGCTCCCTTTTACTTCTTACTGTTTCCTTCTAAACATCAGCATGCTTCTTTGTTTTTTAGTTGCTTAGTTGGATCTATAGTAATTTGTTTCATTGCATTAATTCATTGTTCTTTTGCTTGCTTATTTAATTTTAGAATTGTTAGTTTTATTCTTAGCATATTGTTTTTAGTATATTTCTTTATTAGTTTGTTGATGCTCAAGTTTGTTTTCTTTTAAAGAGCTTTGATAAATACCTAGAGATTCTCTTGAGAATTGAAGTAGCTAAGGTTTTTAACTCGAAATGGTTCATAAAAATTTTCAAGAGGAATAAATGTGTGAAAACTCTTATATGTTTGTTGTTGTTTCAGTTTTTAAAAGAAAGATAAAAGAAGAAAGTAATAGTAAGGAAATTCTTAGAAGTTAAAAAATAAAAAAAAAAACAAAATAACTTGGGCAAGAGGGAACTCTGTCTAAGGAAAATCCTGTCTAGGAAAAGGTACTTAAGATGACCGTAGGGAACACCTTTTCCTGGGGATTTACCTGGGAGTTGAATTGGCCAAGGTATTTTGAGTTTGACTTTTTACTTGAAAATTTCCACCCAAAATATATATATATATATATATATATACATGTTTAAAAGTGTGAACATTTTGATGAGCTTGGTTATATTCCAAGTTTTTAAAGAAAAAAAAAAGAAAGGAAGACAAAAAAAAAAAAAAACAGTGCAGAATGCCACCGCATCTAAATCGCATTCGGCCAAAGGCAAAGTTGTTGCCATTGAGGACCAGCAAGGTGAAGCCAGTCTTGATCCATTATTCAAGTGTGATATCAGAGGAACTTCACCTACTATTGGAAGCTCTTCTTCAAAAGTAAAAAAAGATGAGAATAGAGAAGATGACAAGGAGGTTAGTTCCTCTAGTGATGAGACAAAGTCAGATTCTGAGGTAAAGGAATTGGATGAGGATCAAATTCCAATTTCAGCAGACTTGAGGAGGAAGAGAATGAAGAAGGTTCCTCAGAGGAGGAATAGAGGAGTTTTCTATTCCCCTTACACTTTTAAATGCTTTCTAAGATTTTGTTAATATGTGTTAGTTGTTGTTTTATATTTCCAGCATGTTAGTTTACTGTTTTGATAGGTTAATTTGCTGTTTTTATGAATGATTTTTTGTTTAAATAGTATTAGTTAGTTGCTTATTTGTTTAAGTTTACTGTTTTGAGTTAGTTTAGTGATGGGTTGCTGCTAGATTAAGTTTAAATGATTGGGGTTTAAAGTTTTTTTTTTTTAAATCTGCTTGTTGTCCATTGTGGCTAAACTACTGAATTTTTGGAAAAACCAACTTTTGATAGAACTATTTGATTGGAAATGATTTTGATAAACATGCTATCATGTGAGTTTTCTTTCAAGACCTTTATGGTGATAATTAGAGCATATTTCTATGTCAAAAGTGCCACCATCACAATCTATTTGTTTTCTAGTCATAGGCTTTCCATTAGTTTTTTTCTTTACAGAAATTTCCTAAGTCTAAACTTCCTCATGTTTAACCTTTCTAGCACACTAGGAGAGTTTAGCCTTCATGTTTTGAAAACAAAAAGCCTCTTGTAAAGCCCATGTCCCGAACACAAAAGTCAATGAGGACATTGATGACATGCAGAAATGTCATCATTTTCCTATTTATTTTAGCTAGTTTTATGCATGAATTGTGAGCTTTTAATGCATTTTTATGTTGATTTTATAGAAAATCGAGTTCGAGAAGCAAAACCAAGAATTTTACCAATTTTGGGTATAAAAAGAAGACTTTGGGCCTTAAAAGGAGAAAAGAAAAGAAGATATTTGAAGTGGAGGCCCAAAAAGCCCAAAAGAATGAAGAAATGAGGCAAAAATCTGTGTTTAAGGCTTCTAGAAGGCCTAGCGTCGAGACGCTAGGACCAGAGCGTCTCGACGCTAGGCAAGTAGCGAAGAAAATTCCAGAATCGCGGTAGCGTTGCGACGTTGCGACAACTTCTGCTCCAAGAAAACCTGACGTCACGCTGTGACGTAGCGTCTCGACGCTGTGCGTCTTGGGCAGCAAGAAAGGTCCGTCCAGCACCTATAAAAAGCCCCTTTCTCCATGGATCAAATCATCCTATTTTTGGGGAGCTCTCCCCTAGCTCAATAGAGAAAAAATGTGAAGAATTGTGAGGAAAAAGGAGGAATTGAGCGAGATTCCAAGGCTTGGGATTCGAGATGCTCGTGACGGGAGCTTGGGATCAACTTATCGGTTATTTCTTCCTTACTTCTTTGTAATTTCTTATTTTAATTTGAGTTAGGCCTATGGATCAAGATCATTTTTGCAAAATTATTTCCATTTGTGAGTAGATCTTGAGACCTAGGGTCGTTATTCTTGTTAATTGGATATTGTAGCGAAATTACTTGGATTATGTAATGAATTTCTTCATATTTCATCTATGCAATTTATGCTTAATGCCTTTAATCCGTTGATCACGGATTGATTGATTTGTTGGTCTAAACTGATACTCGACAGAGAGAAATTAGATTAGATCCAAATTGCATGGCTAATAATTGCTTGGAGCACAAGAGTGAAAAATAATTGTTAGAAATTGATAATGAAGTTGTTTAATGCCATACTATGATTAATTAAGGAGATGGACACATGAATTAGTTATGTTAGTATGAGATGTGGAGGAGATTGAAAGAGAATTCCGCTTAAAATTACTTCTAGATTTATGAAATTGAAGATTATTAGTTACATGCATCCATGTAATTGAGCTACAAATCCAAGAAAGCTAGATAACACCCTAGTTCAAGTTCCCTTAATTGGTTATTTCCATTTTTTTGTTGCATGTTTCTTTTTATTAGCTTCTTTAATTTTTCGCTCTATCATTCGAGTTGGAATTCTAAATAAAATTGAACATGATGGTTCTTGGTACTTAATGAATATAATTCAAATTCCCTGAGGATTCGATACTTGGTATTACCTACCGTTTTATATTACTTGCGGCCTGTGCACTTTGCAGTCATCAAGTTTTTGGCGCCGTTGCTGGAGAATTTGTAATTTTTCCGTTAATATTGAGAATTAAGTGTTTGATTTTAATTTAGAAATTTTATTTTTGCATTTTGAATTTCTAGTTTAAGAAGTTGTGGCAAAATTTGAGGAGTTATAAGGTGGATAATCTGTTCTTTGAGATTTAATCATGGCAGATCAAGAAGACAAAGCAATCAGAGATTATTTCTTGCCTGAATTTTCATTAAACTATTCTGGAATAGCTTATGAGCCAGTCGCGATAGATAATTTTGAGCTCAAAGCTAGTCTCATTCAAATGGTTAAAGAAAATGCTTTCAAGGGCTATCCATCAGAGGATCCACACCATCATCTGAGATCATTTTTGGATATCTGTGGAAGGGTAAAAATAGGAGGACTTAGCTCTAACGCTATTCGTTTACAATTGTTTCCATTTTCCTTATAAAATAGAGCTAGAGATTGGTTGGACTCTTTAACTTCAAATAGCATTCTTAGTTGGAATGATTTAGTTAAAGCTTTCCTTACTAAATTTTTCCCATTAGCCAAAATTACCAAGCTTAGAACTGAAATTAGAACGTTTAAACAATTAGAGGAAGAGCAACTGCATGAAGCTTGGGAAAGATATAAGGATTTGTTAAGGAAATGTCCACAACATGGATACCATGATTGGCTTCAGATACAACTTTTCTACGATGGGTTGAATAGGGATTTAAAGACAATTCTTGACACTACGACTGGAGGAAACTTTTTAGCCAAAACTGTCAGGGAGGCACGAGCCATAGTAAAAGAGTTGGCTTTGACGAGTTACCAATGGCAACCAGAGCCCAAAATTAAGGAGAAACCATGTGAGAATAATGAGGTGAGTGCTTTAAGGTTGCAAGTCGAGGCTCTAACCAAGCTCACAGGATCAGAAATTCCAAGTTCACTGAATGCCGAAGTAAAAGAAGAACCTAAACCTGAAGAAAAGAAAAGCCCTTTGGAAGAAATGCTGAGAAACTTCATAAATGAGACTAGAAATTTGAATGAAAATGTTCAAGCCAAAGTAGATATTGTCATTAATAAGATGGAAGCAGAAATGGATCAAATGACAATATTCATGAAGGAGATCCAGCAAGGAAATTTATCCAATGTCGTCGCCATGGACCCGCAAGAACAATATCCTGCCATATCTCTCAGAAGTGGGAAACAGTTAAGAGAAATTGAAAGAAAAGAAGAAACAAAGCCCATCACTAGAAGGATAGTGGATGAGGAAGATGAAAACAAACTAGAGGAAGAGTCAGCACCATCAATGCCAGATAAGTCTTCTGATTCTATTCCTTTAGTTCTTAACCAGATTCCTTATCCTCAGAGATTTCAAAAGAAAAAGTTGGATGCTGAATTTTCAAAGTTTCTTGATATTTTTAAACAGCTCCATATTAACATTCCTTTTGCTGATGATTTGGAACAGATGTCACACTATGCCAAATTTATGAAGGAAATCTTATCAAAGAAAAGGAAGTTCGAGAACCATGAGACAGTAAATATGACACCCAAGTGTAGTGTCATCATCCAAAAACATCTACCACCAAAATTGAAAGATCCAAGGAGTTTCACTCTTCCTTGTACTGTTGGTAGTTTGTTTATTAAAAATGCTTTGTGTGACTTAGGGGCAAGTATTAACCTAATGCCTTTCAGTGTTTACAGGAAACTCGGTTTGGGGGAATTAAAGTCAACTATAATTGTTCTGCAATTGGCAGATCGTTCGATGACATACCCTAGAGGTGTGTTAGAGGATGTTCTGGTCAACGTTGACAAATTCATATTCCCTGCAGACTTTGTAGTGTTAGACATGGAAGAAGACCCCGAAGTCCCAATCATTCTTGGGAGACCATTTTTGGCAACCACTCGTGCGTTAATTGAGGTACAGAAAGGAACCCTGACTCTCAGAGTAGATGAGGTAGTGTTCAACCTTTTTAATGCATTAAAACATCCAGAAGAGGTTAGTTCCTGCTTCTCGATTGATTCAGTTGATGCTATTATCGATGCATGTGTAGAGTCAGAGTCTCCTGTTGATCATTATGAAATAAGCATGCCTGACGTGTTTGGAGATGAATTATTAGATGTTGATCAGGAAAATGCTTTAATTGATAGATCTTTAGGAAGGGAAGAAACATTATCATTAGATATTTGTGCTCAAGTTGATGTCCCTTCCCCTGAACTAAAACAATTGCCTGCCCACCTACGTTATGCTTTCTTAGGAGACTCTTCTACTTTTCCTGTTATCATTTCTGCTGATTTAAGTAAAGTAGAAGAGGAAAAATTGTTGGATGTTTTGAAAAAGCATAAATCTGCCTTAGGATGGTCTATTAGTGATATTAAGGGTATTAGTCCTTCAATTGTCATGCATAAAATCTTAATGGAAGATGCCTTTAATCCTATAGTAGAGCACGAAAGAAGATTAAATCCAGCAATGAAGGAAGTGGTAAAAGCCGAGGTATTAAAATTATTGAATGCAGGAATTATTTATGCTATATCTGACAGCCCTTGGGTGAGTCCTGTTCAAGTAGTGCCTAAGAAAGGGGGGATGACTGTTATTAAGAATGAAAAAGATGAGTCCATATCCACTAGGACAGTCATTGGCTGGCGTGTGTGTATTGATTATAGGAAATTAAATAAAGCCACTAGGAAAGATCATTTCCCTCTCTCCATTATCGATCAAATGCTTGATAGGCTAGCTGGATATCTGTATTATTGTTTTCTTGATGGTTATTCAGGCTATAATCAAGTTGCGATTGCACCTGAAGACCAAGAGAAAACAACATTCACGTGTCCCTATGGTACTTATGCTTTCCGGCGTATGCCATTTGGACTGTGTAATGCTCCAGCTACCTTTCAGCGTTGTATCATGGTCATATTTTCAGACTTTGTAGAAGAGATTATGGAGGTATTTATGGATGATTTTTCTGTTTTCGGTTCATCATTTGATAACTGTTTGCATAATCTCTCTCGTGTTTTACAAAGATGCCAAGAGACTAAACTTGTTTTAAATTGGGAAAAATGCCATTTTATGGTAAAAGAAGGGATAGTTTTAGGCCACAAGGTGTCTGAAAGAGGTTTGGTGGTTGATAAAGCCAAAATTTCCGCTATTGAACAACTTCCTCCGCCCATCAATGTTAAAGGAGTTCGTAGTTTCTTAGGCCATGCAGGGTTTTATAGGCCTTTTATAAAAGATTTTTCAAAAATTGCTAAACCCCTGTGCCATTTGCTTGAAAAGGAGGCTCCATTTGCGTTTTCAACAGATTGTTTGCTAGCTTTTAATCTTTTAAAAGAAAAATTGATTTCCGAACCTATCATTGTTGTGCCTGACTGGAGTCAACCATTTGAAATCATGTGCGATGCTAGTGACTATGCTTTAGGAGCTGTCTTAGGGCAACGTCGAGATAAGTTCTTTAGGGCTATATATTATGCAAATAGAACTCTAGACAGCGCTCAGCAGAATTATACCACTATAGAAAAAGAGATGCTTGCTGTTGTGTTTGCATTTGATAAATTCAGGCCCTATTTACTTGGTACGAAGGTTATAGTGCACACTGACCACGCTGCTATTCGTTATCTGAGTAGTAAAAAGGATTCCAAGCCCAGACTCATAAGATGGATTCTGTTATTGCAAGAGTTCGACTATGAGATCAAGGATAGAAAAGGTTGTGAGAATGTAGTCGCAGACCATTTGTCTAGGATAGAGCATGAAAAGAATTTTGCAGCCTTTCCTATTAAAGAAGTTTTTCCAGATGAGAGATTATATGCTGTTAAAACTTCTTTTCCTTGGTACGCCGATTTTGTAAACTTTCTCTCAGGAAAAGAAATACCACCAGACTTGAATGCTTAGAAAAGAAAGAAGTTTTTCCATGATGTGAAATCCTACCTGTGGAATGACCCATTTCTCTTTAAGGTATGTTCTGACCAAATAATTCGAAGGTGCATTCCAGCAGAAGAAGTAGGTAAGATTATACATGATTGTCATGCCTCTCCTTATGGTGGCCATTTTGGACCAACTCGTACTGCATCAAAAGTACTTCAATCTGGTTTTTACTGGCCTACTCTATTTAAAGATTGTTATACCTTTGTAAAAACATGTGATAGATGCCAGAGGACAGGTAATATTTCTAGACGCCATGAAATGCCCCTAACCCCTATTCTAGAAGTAGAACTTTTTGATGTGTGGGGCATGGATTTTATGGGCCCTTTTCTATCTTCCAATGGATACTCATACATTTTGGTTGCTGTTGATTACGTTTCTAAATGGGTAAAGGCAGTAGCCACTAAGACTAATGATGCACGTGTTGTACTACGTTTTCTGCATAAAAATATTTTCACTAGATTTGGCACACCACGGGCTATAATTAGTGATGAGGGATCCGATTTTTGCAATAAATTGTTTGAATCATTACTAAAAAAAATATGGTGTCAAGCATAAGACTTCTTTACCTTATCATCCCCAGACTAACGATCAAGCTGAGATTTCTAATAGGGAGATTAAGCAAATCTTGGAGAAGACAGTACGCATCAAAAGGAAGGACTGGGCATACAAGTAGGATGATGCTTTGTGGGCCTATCGGACGACTTTCAAAACTCCGATCGGTACATCCCTGTATCGAAGAAGTTGAACTTGGACGCAGAGAAGGTTGGGGAACATCGGCTACTGCAGCTCAACGAATCAGAAGAATTCAGGAGCCAGGCGTACGAAAACGCTAAGCTCTACAAGGAAAGAACGACAAGATGGCATGATCGTATAGTTCAGAAACGTTCTTTTGAGCCAGGCCAACAGGTTCTTCTGTTCAATTCTCGATTACGATTATTCCCAGGAAAATTTAAGTCACGATGGTCTGGTCCGTTCATAGTCAAGGAAGTGTCTCCGTTTGGACCAATTGAATTGATGGATAGCAGCGGGTTAACTTTTAAAGTCAATGCTCAAAGAGTGAAGCACTATTGTGGATTCGAAGAGCGAAAGGTCGAAAAAATAATTTTAACGGATCCAGGGTGACCGAGCCCTGTCTAGCTCAGGACGTTAAACAAGTGCTTCTTGGGAGGCAACCCAAGTGTTTAAGGTTTTTGTAAATTTTAAATTAGTTTATGTGTTGATCCTAATGCTCCCGTGAGATCGATCCTTATGTAGGAAGCTCATGAATTCATGCCTAGCTTCTAATTCTCTCCTCGGACGACAATTCAAGACGATTCGAATTCTCTCGCTTTTTGAGGGCAGTATCGATCCCTCTTTATCTGATTAAATGTTCATACATTGGGGACAATGTACATTTTAAGTTTGGGGGGGAAATTTGCTCTACTTAGGTTTTACGTAAGTAATTCTTATGATGAATTAAATGAATGTTGATGATGATGACGTCTGATGATTTGCTTTTAGCCATGATTCTCTCTTTTTGCTGCAAATTGGAAAGCATGCCTAAATTCAAGAAATTTTAAAATTCTTTCTTTGATTCCCTTGCAAAGTATGATGATTCACTTGTTTTATTATGATTTTGAAAGCCTAGATGAAAGTTATATGCTTTGGAAGTTCGTTGTCACTCCGATAGGTGTAAAGTTTGTCTAGATAACTTTCTTCCGTAATAGTAAGTAATACTGAGCTTTGGGAAAAAGATCCACTTTCTTGAGAGCGTTAGTAACCAGGGGCATTCATGACACCCATCTTTTGCCTTTGCATGAAAGCGCTGGAAAGAAATGAGCATGCCTCGGCAACCTGAAAGATGAGGCGCTCGTAGTTGGATGCTTTCATCACCAATGTTGGCAAGCCAGAACGAAGGCGCTACATCTAAAAGGAATCTAAAAAAAAAAAAAAAAAAGCAAGTTTTGGGGACGCTCCAAGAATTATGGGCACCTCAGTAAAGTAGTGCATGCTAGATAAGTATGATGGCTAAAAGAGCGAGCTTTAGTGCCAGTGTAGGGGGAAGATGAATGGAGGAGTGTATAAATGATTCCGGGCTAGTAAAAATTATGATAAGGCAATTGATGATTCGTTTTTGCAAGGGAGGATAGGATTAGATTTTAAACTTCTTGATGGTTGTTCATGCTTACTTATTTGTTTCAATAGTTTGCATTCATGGCTAGAAGCATTGAGGAAAGAGTTGTTAGCATGGAAGTTATGATTCATATGCATTACTATATTTTGCTCGGGACTAGCAAAACTTTAAGTTTGGGGGTGTGACATGCAGAAATGTCATCATTTTCCTATTTATTTTAGCTAGTTTTATGCATGAATTGTGAGCTTTTAATGCATTTTTATGTTGATTTTATAGAAAACCGAGTTCGAGAAGCAAAACCAAGAATTATACCAAATTTGGGTATAAAAAGAAGACCTTGGGCCTTAAAAGGAGAAAAGAAAAGAACATATTTGAAGTGGAGGCCCAAAAAGCCCAAAAGAATGAAGAAATGAGGCAAAAATTCGTGTTTAAGGCTTCTAGAAGGCCTAGCGTCGAGACGCTAGGACTAGAGCGTCTCGACGCTAGGCAAGCAGCGAAGAAAATTCCAGAATCGCAGTAGCGTCGCGACGCTGCGACAACTTCTGCTTCAAGAAAACCTGACGTCACAGCGTCGAGACGCTGTGCGTCTTGGGTAGCAAGAAAGGTCCGTCCAGCACCTATAAAAAGCCCCCTTCTCCATGGATCAAATCATCACATTTTTGGGGAGCTCTCCCCTAGCTCAATAGAGAAAAAATGTGAAGAATTGTGAGGAAAAAGGAGGAATTGAGCGAGATTCCAAGGCTCGGGATTCGAGATGCTCGTGACGGGAGCTTGGGATCAACTTATCGGTTATTTCTTCCTTACTTCTTTGTAATTTCTTATTTTAATTTGAGTTAGGCCTATGGATCAAGATCATTTTGGCAAAATTATTTCCATTTGTGAGTAGATCTTGAGACCTAGGGTCGTTATTCTAGTTAATTGGATATTGTAGCGCAATTACTTGGATTATGTAATGAATTTCTTCATATTTCATCTATGAAATTTATGCTTAATGCCTTTAATCCCTTGATCACGGGTTGATTGATTTGTTGGTCTAAATTGATACTCGACAGAGAGAAATTAGATTAGATCCAAATTGCATGGCTAATAATTGCTTGGAGCACGAGAGTGAAAAAGAATTGTTAGAAATTGATAATGAAGTTGCTTAATGTCATACTATGATTAACTAAGGAGATGGACACATGAATTAGTTATGTTAGTATGAGATGTGGAGGAGCTTGAAAGAGAATTCCGCTTAAAATTACTTCTAGATTTATGAAATTGAAGGTTATTAGTTACATGCATCCATGTAATTGAGCTACAAATCCAAGAAAGCTAGATAACACCCTAGGTCAAGTTCCCTTAATTGGTTATTTCCATTTTGTTGTTGCATGTTTCTTTTTATTAGCTTCTTTAATTTTTCGCTTTATCATTCGAGTTGGAATTCTAAATAAAATTGAACATGATGGTTCTTGGTACTTAATGGATATAATTCAAATTCCCTAAGGATTCGATACTCGATATTACCTACCGTTTTATATTACTTGAGGCCCGTGCACTTTGCGGTCATCAGACATCACCTATCTTAAGTTTGGGGGGGTGCTTTACTTTGTAAATATGCATTTTCTGTAAGTTTGTATTGTTGAAAAAGGTATGTGCTCAAGTTATATTCAAAAAGAAAAAAAAAAGAAGAAAATGAAAAAAAAAATTGAGAGTTACTCCTCCTTCCTAAAGTTTACTGAGTAACCAGGGGCATTCATGACACCTATAAACACTGCATGAAAGGTTGACTTAGGGAAGTGAGTATTATTATGAGTTTGTGATCTTTGCTCGTAGCTAGATATCTTCACCACAAAGTGTCGATAAGCTAGAACGAAGGTAAAGTTGACAATGAGGATTCTCTTGGGAGAAAAAACAAAGAGGTTTAATATAAAAAAGAGCACTAGCAGTCAAACAAGTTTGGGGGAGATAGAAAAGAAAAGAAACACTCATGTATGTTCATTTACCTCAAGATTAGTTTTCTTAACTAAAAGGATTACTCTATGAGTAGGAGTTAGGTAGTTTAAACATATTGGTTAGGATGGACTAGGGAGAGTTTTGCTTTGAAAAAGAAAAATAGAAATCCTCATGCCTAGGAAACTTAGAAGTTGTGACTGGCACTAGAGTAGAAACCTCTCCTGAAAGGCAACTTTCTAGAAAACGATCTTGAGAAGCATGTTTACTCGATTTCATATTGATTATTTTCAACATTCTGATTTGCAATTGCTTGAGGACAAGCAATGGGTTAAGTTTGAGGGTATGATAAGTGCCAAAAATATACATATTTTACCCTTACTTTTAGCTTATTTCTTGTCCAAACTAATATGTTTTTGGTCAAAATTACTATTCTCGAGCCTAAAAAGTGTAAAAGTGGGTAAGTTAGGTCTTTGAGAGTCATATGTGTCAAATTATACATATTTGTGCTTAAAAGAACTCGTTTTGGTGTGAATTTGACTTAGCTTTGGTGTTTTGCAGAAAACAGAGGAAAACAGAGAAATGTTGTACAAATGCGACCGCATTTCTGTCAATGTATGCAAATGCGACCACATTTCTACCAAGGCAAAATGAAATGCGACCGCAATTCTGGGCAGAAACAGAAAGGTCCGAGTCCGTCGCGGGTCGTTTTAAACGAGCTTTTCACCCAACTAACCGACTGTTATGACTCCGAAACTGAATGGGCTACCTACTTACATGAATTTCGTGACTCCCCAACCACTTTTCACTATATAAAAGGCCGAAAATCGAGAGGAAACATAAGCATAACTCATTTGGAAGAAGAGGGTGGTGACAGAATCCTAGTTGACGCTTATGAGTAGGGATGCCCGAGGTCTTTCTTAGAAGACTGAATTCTAACCTTAGTTAGACATCAAACCTTAGGGTTTGTAGGGATTTCCACCCATTCCCACTTGTAAAAGCGAGAGAGTGGAGTGTCGAGCGAACTCTAGAAGGATTGGATAAAAGAAAAAAACCTAGTATTTAGCTACTGTCATTACTTCCAGCTTTTGATACCTTTCATTTATTTGTATTCTTTATTCTTTATTTCAATGAAAATATATTCATTTGCACTTTATCCCACCATGCGTAGCTAAATTCCGTTGAGGGGTTCAATATAGTGAATTCCCTTATGGTTCAATAGCTTGAAAGTGTTTATTCGCTTAAGTTTCTATTCAATGCATGTCATTCTTTATTGATTATCATTCTAATCTTGCTGAGTTTAAATTGATCACTTAGACTTTGCATGCTATGTGAGTTTGATCTCGAAAGGGACAGACGATATCGGTTCTCATAAAGATGATATAGGAGAAAAAGCTCGAAAGAGATTGTTCGGTGCTATAGGGCAAGCTACCTAAGGCACCCTATATAAACTATATGGTTATAGATTGCATTCGTGAATTATCTATATCGGAGTCGAGTCACAGAAATGTGCATAACGGTACTCACTTAGCCTTCTAACGGTTCTTGGGAGCAAGGCCAAATAGAAGTTAAATCTAACCCAATGCATTGATTAGGCTTAAGTTGAATATTCTATGATTAAAGTTATTTTGCCTTTGGGATGAAACTATGTTGAATACCTCGTTTTATTTATTATTGTTATTTCTTATTTAATTGTTTTATATATCATCCAAAAACCCAATCAACAATTATTTCTTTGGTTACCGATTTTAAGCAATCATTTGAGCAGTTTCTTCTTCAAATCTGAATTTCCAATTTAGTCCTCGTGGGATCGATACCCTTGGAATACTTCTAAGCTTTTTATTACTACGTGCGATAGTGTATACTTGCACTAAGGTTAGCTGGATTTATCTTTATTAGTTTCTACCATCTTATCTCACATCCATCATTCAGCCTCTGTCGCACCAGTAGGTTAATCTTACCACAAGGATCCCTGTAATCGAAGATGCTCAGGTTTCAGTATGATTTATTTCATTCATTGATTTGATAGAAATTAGTTTACAAATTGAAAGTCTAATCGGCTTAACTGGAAAAGCCAGCAAGCATAATATCCTTAAATTCCTAACTTCGACCAATGCATCGAGACTAGTCCTAACCGATTAATAAGTTAATCGTGCACGTTAACTACTAATTGATTGCATTAAGAACGATGATGATTATAATGCTCTAAATGAACTAGGAAAAGCCTAAATTAACATCAAGCACATATTTAGGCCTTAGATCTTTCATGCCAATTTTTAAATTTGGGATAACACGCCAAATCGCTACATGCTTAGACCTATTCGCTACTTTAATTAGCATATGAATTTAGTAAATCGGGGTTGAGGTTGTCAATCTCTCCTAACATTAATAAATTTATGAATATTGAGTCCAAACAACATTCAATACAGTAAATCATGCAAGAAAGAATAGAAATCTCATGAAATAAAAATCATACTTACAACCGAGGTCTCGATTACAACAATTAAAGCTTAGACGACCATAGACGAGCCTAATCTAAGTCCCTAAGGCTTGATTAACCCACCCAAAACTGACATAAACTTGGGAGAACTGAAAAGTAGAGAGAAAAACGAGAAGAACGAAGAAAGAATCACTAAAAACGGAGTTCGGATAACCTAGATACGGAAAAAAACGATTTTATAGCGCACGCGTAGCGTCTAGATGCTACTATTCCAGCATCTAGACGCTAGCCACAAAGTCTAGACGTCACTATTCAAGCGTCTAGACGATAGCTCTCGGATAAGTAGCATTTTGGAGTGTTTTTGCAGCGCTTTCAAGGGTCTCGACGCTGGTTTGGCCTTCAGCGTGCGTTGACTTGATTTGACCGAGGGTATTTCCGTCATTTTGCTCCGGTTTGGCTCGTTTTCAACCCAAATCTGTCCCAAACTCATATTTTAGGCCTGCAACAATATTACAGTCAAATTAAAGCATTTTGCACATAGAATTCAATGAAGATAAGCAATTTAGGAGGAGATAAACATAAACAAATTTGCTCTATCAAATCACCACCAACTTAAATCTTGCTAGTCCTCGAGCAAGCCTAAGACTATATAATATGAATGGTAGAGATTCAAATGTTGAAATTTATCATGATCAAATCCATGTGCTACATATGCTAAGTCTTTTGCCTAAAAGAAGCTAATGCATGCTAACAAAATATGAGACAAATCAAGACTTTTCCAAGAATATTCTAGCGTGTGTGTGTGTTTAGCCTCTCCTAGAGCAGCCCCTACTATTTGATACACGACTTGTCGAGGGTCGTATCAAATAAATTTTTAATTATGTGGCACTACAACTATTTTTGTAGAAATAGATGCCGGGGTCGAACGCAAGGAGCAATCGAATTAAATAACTTGACTTAAGATTTTTCAATTAGTAACCGGAGGGGGGGTTTGGCATCGAAGAATTTGAGGATGAAACAAATAAAAATGCTAGAAATTAAATTACAAAATTTTAAATAACTAGAAAATAGAAGAATGGATTGTCTAATCTTACCTTGGGATCGCGCAGTTGGTTGTCTGAATTCAGTTTGACAATTCCAAATCATACTCTCTTATTTATCAAATTATTGGTTGATTGTCTAACTACCCACTAGAAAAGCCAGCGGGATTAATGATCTCAATCATTTCTAACCCGACCAATGCATCGAGGCCAGAACCTAATTAAAAATTTAACTAATGACGTCTCACTAATTAGATTTTAATCGAATTATGAACGGTGGTTTGTTAGATAGATTGCATAAACTAGGAAAAGCCTAAATTCATACGATTCTAAGCCTTAACTTCTAAACCTATCATGCAATCTTGATTGCTACCAATTCTAGCAAGGTAATTAATTTAAACACCATAGGTTGTCAATCTAAGCATTCAAATCAATTGTAATACAAATGGGAATTAAGAACACAACTCACAATAATTCACTGAAATCTTAGATACAAGGTCTCAAAGGAATGTCAGACTTACATTCGGAGTCCCCAACTACGACGATCTACACTTAGCCGGACATTGCAACTCTCCAACTAAGTGTCGAGGTTCGATTAACCATCCTAACTAAGCCTAAACTAAGAGAAATCTGGAAAATACAGTGAAATTGAGAGAGAATGGGAGAAAAATGGCGGAAATCGGACTTGAGAATGACCTAAAACACGAAAAATCTCTCTTTCTAAATCGCAGCAGCGTCGAGACGTCGAGGTCAGTGTCTCGACGCTGACGCTAAACTGGCCCGCCTTCAATTTACGTTGCGTCGAGACACCGTGAGGTAGCGTCTCGACGCTAGCCCTCGGGAATATGGCTGAATTTTTGCTACTTTTAATTACCTAATTGCCCTTCTTGATCCCGAGAACACAAAATTGACCTATACATCAATGAGACTCGAAATTAGTCAATTATCACAAATAATAGCATTAGGATAAGCAAAATTTACGGAAATAATTAGCACCAATTTGGTGTTATCAAATTACCCCCAACCTAAATCTTGCTAGTCCTCGAGCAAGTTTATAGATAAAACCGAGAATTTTGAAGATTCATTGGTTGCAAATAACTCAACTCAAATCTCCATGTCTAAAAGAGGCATAAAATTTGTTAAAGGTAGGTTACCACATACAATCAATTATTGAGACAAATCAAAACTTTTTCATGATAACTCTCGCGTGTGTGTGTACATAGCCTTCCTAAAGAGCATTTACTAGCCTGGGATAACCATATGGGACCCTCAACTCATCTTCCCCCTACACTGGCCAAAGGACTCAACCATTAAGCAATCCAAACAATCAAACAAGAATACAATACTAGGCGCCCTGTATCAATCCAGATTTTTCTTAGTTCTTGTATTTTATGGTGGTACTAGCTTTCACACACCCATTGCAGGGCCACATTTCCCGAGTTTAACCCTTGGACGGCCTAACTGATCACAACGGGGATAGCTCTTTTTACCTTAGAATTTAAGCATATTGCAAGCATTTTTCTTTTCAACATATTTCTTTTAAGCACATGAGAGTATTCTCTTTATTTATTTATTTATTTATTTTTTGGATATCAAATGGGCATATATTCTTTTTTTTTTTTCTTTTTCCCAAGCAAGGCATTACAAGCGATCGTGTTCAAAATTGTCATCTAGTTAGATCTAGCCTATCGAGGTGACAACGAACATATGGAGCCCATAAGATGGTCCTAAGCTTTCAAAGCTATCTAAGGAAAGACTAAGTGCTCATTATGTTTTTTTTTTTTTTTTTTTTTTTGAGAAGACTAAGTGCTCATTATGTGTAAGAAAAATTATAAAAAAAAATTAAAAAAGGCTCAAATTTTGACTATATGCTTCACAACACCAAAAAAAAAATAAAATGGCTCAAATAGACATCTCATAGATCATCATAACAATGCTACAAGAAACCTATTCATCTCATCATTCAGATCATCCAAACATGCTCAAGAATTAGCCTGACGCTCAGGTGCATCAAGGTTCAACATAAAAGCAAACATATCAAGAACATCCACCCCCAACCTAAATGATGCATTGTCCTCAATGTATCAAAACCTTAAAACTAAGGACTATAAGAGGGGAACAGAAAACTCCCCTGGATATGTGCACGTTGGTTAGAATGTGGTTGACGTCCCAACTTGAAAAAGGTAATCTTCTCGCTTTTAACCTACAAAAAGGAAAAACAAGGAAATAAAACAACCAACTACGCTAAACTAGGAATTTAAAAGACAGAAAGCATGTAAATGTTTACCGTTGGGCTAGCTCCAAGAAGCGCAAATTTTTATAGTCGGTTGCTCGACTATTCCCCTTTTCATTTCACGTGATCCCATAGATAGTTCGATCCAAAAATGCCACGATGGGAGGAGGAATGGGATCTCTCTCGTTGAAGATCTTCAGCCTATGCCCTTCACCTTAAACACCTTGTCAGTATCGAGGCTTTTGATCTGAACTGCACCATGAGGAAAGATGTGACTAATAACAAAGGGACCAATCCATTTAGAACGAAACTTACCTGCCTGGAGCGTTAGGCGAGAGTTATAAAGGAGAACTTTTTGCCCAACTTCAAATTGCTTCCTAGCAACCATGTTGTCATGAAACAGCTTGGTCTTTTCTTTGTAGATCCTCGAGTTCTCATAAGCTTCCAATCTCATTTCTTCTAACTCTTGCAGTTCAAGAAGCCTTGACTCTCCTGCCTTCTTCATGTCCAAGTAGCATTGCTTAATAGCCCAAAACGCCTTATGCTCGATCTCTACTGCCAGATGGCACGCATTACCATAAACCAACCGGTAGGGAGACATTCCTATGGGGGGTTTTATAAGCTGTGCGGTATGCCCACAGCACGTCATCCAACCGTAAGCTTCAGTCCTTCCGTCTAGGATTCACCACCTTTTCCAAGATGGGCTTGACTTCTCGGTTGGAAATCTCTGCTTGTCCATTCGATTGGGGATGGTAAGCTGTTGCAACTCGATGATTCACTCCATATTTCTTCAAGAGGGCTTTAACTGACCGGTTGCAAAAGTGGGTGCCTTGGTCACTGATTATGGCTTGTGGGACTCCGTACCTGTTAAAGATGTTAGTCTTCAAGAAATCTACAACAGCTTTAGAGTCGTCAATTTTGGTGGCTTTAGATTCCACCCATTTAGAAACATAATCCACAACCAATAAGATATAATTATAACCACATGAGGAAGGTAAAGGACCCATAAAGTCTATGCCCCAAACATCAAAGATTTCACAAACTAAAACAGGCATTTGCGGCATTTCATTCCTACGGGTTATAGCTCCTACCCTCTAGCATTTTTCACATGTCTTACAAAAAGAATATGCATCTTTGAACAAAGACTCCCAATAAAACCCAAAATCCAAGACTTTTCTAGCAGTTCGCCTAGGCCCAAAATGACCCCCACATGCATGACCATGGCAAAAAGCTAAAATAGACTGGATCTCGTCATCAGGCACATAACGTCTAATTACTTGGTCAGAACAATATTTCCAAAGGATTGGTGCATCCCACACATAATGCTTAGACTCACTTTTTATCATATTCTTCCTGAAACTACTCAATCTGCTAGGTAACTTCCCTGTAACTAAGTAATTAACTAAATCAACGTACTATGGAACCTTACCTTACACCTGGTATAAGTGCTCATTAGGAAATTCATCATTAAGGGGTAATTCATCTTCCTTCCTTACCAGATGACTTAGATTATCAGCAACTGAATTCTCCGATCCATTGTGGTCCACGATCTGAAGATCGAACTCCTGAAGCAGTAGAATCCACAAAATGAGGCGAGGCTTCGACTCCTTCTTCGTCATTAAATAACGCAAAGCTGCATGATAAGAGAAAACAGTTACTTTAGAACCAAGCACATAGGAGCGAAACTTATCTAAAGTGAAGACCACAACAAGAAGCTCCTTTTCAGTCGTCGAGTAGTTGCACTGTGCAGGATTTAGCGTCCTCGAAGCATAGTAGATAACATTGCTCTTCTTATCGATCCATTGGCCCAAAACAACTCCAACAACATAGTTCCTCACACTACACATGATCTCAAATGGAAGATCCCACTTAGGAGGATGGATAATTGGTGCGCTAGTTAGCATCTTCTTTAAAAGATCGAATGCCTCCCTACACTCTCCTCGAAACTCGAAAGTGACATATTTTTGCAGTAAGTTCGTCATCGGTAAAACAATTTTGCTGAAGTCTTTAATGAACCTGCGATAAAAACCTGCATGCCCAAGAAAAGATCTGACCTCCCTAACATTAGTAGGGTAAGACAGGTTAGCAATAACATCAATCTTGGCCTTATCTACCTCTATACCTCTTTCTGAAATCACATGCCCTAACACTATGCCCTGGTCAGCCATGAAATGACATTTCTCATAATTAAGAACTAAATTTCACTCAATGCAACATTTCAAGACCTTGGCTAAACTATCAAGACAATCACCGAAAGAATCCCCATAAACTGTGAAATCGTCCATGAACACTTCAATGCATTTCTAAATATATTCGGAGAATATACTCATCATGCATCTCTGAAATGTCCCTGGAGCATTACACAATCCAAAGGGCATTCTCCTAAAGGCAAATGTTTCAAAGGGGCAGGTAAAGGTCGTCTTTTCTTAGTCTTCCTGAGCTATAGGAATCTGATAAAATCCTGAAAAGCCATCTAAGAAGCAGAAAAAGGGTTTACCAGCTAATCTTTCAAGCATTTGATCTATAAAGGGAATAGGGAAATGGTCTTTCCTAGTCACTACATTAAGCTTCATATAGTCAATACACATCCTCCATCCATTTTGAACTCTCGTGGACACTACCTCATCATCTTTATTCCTAACTACAATCATGCTTGTTTTCTTAGGAACTACATGGACGGGGCTAACCCATTTACTATCAGAGATAGAGTAGATAATACCTTCAGCAAGAAGCTTGTCAATTTCTTTCTATACCACTTCCCTCAAAGTTGGATTCAACCGTCTTTGTGGCTCCGTCGAAGGCTTTGCATCCTCTTCTAACTGAATCCTATGCATGCAGGTGGCTGGGATGATTTCGTTGATGTCAGCCAAGGTCCATCCCATGGCTTTCTTGTGTTCTTTCAGCACCCTCACTAGTTGCTCCTCCTAGTTAGCAGTCAACTTGTTGGAGATGATGACCGGTAGCGTTTTATTGTCTGCCAAGTAAGCATACTTGAGGTGCTCTGGCAGGGCTTTCAGCTCCAATTTAGGTTCCTGCACAATAGAAGGAAGCAACTTACTAGAAGCAATAGGAATTCCAAGGTCAAAAGAAATAGAATCAGAGTGAAGGTCAGAAACCAACTCCCATGAATCAACAACATGATAACCCTGGTGGTCCTGTTCAAGATCCATGTGAAGGATTGGAATTCCCAATTCCGTTAAAGCGACCGAATCGTATTTTAGTTTCGTTTAACAAAATACATAAATCTAGGCTACGCAATGGAAAGCGTATCGTCGTTGGCGACTCAGAAATCAACCACGAACACCACCACGAGATTACCCTGCTATTCTCTGAGATCGAGAACGGGGTGGTGGGACTCCCAATTCTTTATCGTGAGAGGGAATCAGAAATACAAAAGAGGAAAGGACTCCTCTGCATTTTGCGTTTAGAGAGAATAAGAGATTGAGAGAATCTTAGATTTTTCAGAAATGAGAGATGTTATGACCCCTGCAACATCATCAGTGTTTAAGTGAGAGAAAAAGTAATATTAATATAATAATTAATTAAATATATTAATTAATTAATTAACAGTTTAATTAATTAATAATATAATTAAATATCTAATATTCAATTACATGTGCATTAAATCATATTAAATGCACATCCCTCATTTAATATATAGTTTTAATTAAGTATAATTAAATCGCATTTAATTATATTAATTAAACTAAACAATTAATTAATTCATAATTAATTAATTCTTTGACCAAATAAATATCACATATTTAATTAATCATACATTTGAATTATATTCAAATGTGCATCTCTCTTATAACCTATAGTTTTAATATGAATCATATTCACATTAAAATTAATCTATAGTTATTAATTTAATTAAATCACATTTAACTAAATTAAATTGAACAATCAATTAATTCAAAATTAACTAATTTTATAATTAATTAAATATCAACCATATTTAATTAATTACATATTAGAATCATATTCTAATATATCTCTCATATATTATAGTTTAATTAAATCACATTTAATTAGACTAATTGAATAATTAATTAATTCACAATTAATTAATTTATTCACTAATTAAATATCACATATTTAATTAGTTAGACATTTAAACTCTTTCAATTATATAATTCTCTCAATTTAATAAAGTTTAATCTCACATTAAACTTTATGTTATAATGTATCACTATACATTATATTAATTGTATCTCATACAATTAACTTGATTCCCATATTGAATTTGAACTATTCAAATTCTTTCAAGATAAATTTGTTCCCAATTACTCTTTACGAGCTAGAAGGGAGACCTAATGGACCTACAGATCAGAAGCTCCAATGATATGAGGTTAACTGACTAAACTCATTAATCGAGTTAACCAATACTCATAAACTGTGGGTCACTCCACTAAAGATCCACAACTGCACTCTTCTCACTGTAGAATATTTATGTGTCCACGGATATGGACTGATAGCGCGCATAGCGAGCTATGTTTCCTAGTACATTTTAGTTAGTCTTTGAGTAATTTGTGGCCATTTTAATGCACTTTAATGTTTATTTTGTAGAAATTGGTTTATTGGAGATAAAATGTGGAATTGGAGTTAATCGGGTGCTCGGAACGCTAAAAGGAGGCAAAGAAAATTAATTAGAAAGGAATTATAAGCTGTCCAATCCGAGAAGGCAGTATGCTGGAATAGCATAGCGTCGCGACACTGCCCTAGAGCGTCTCGATGCTGCCTGTAGCGTCTCGACGCTATCGATATTTTCCTAAATAGAATGGCAGAAAACTGGGATACCGTCTCGACGCTGTTCATAGCGTCTCGACGCTGCCCATAGAGTCGCGACGCTGTCGGCAGATTTTCTATAAATTCATCCTTTTCTTGCACGGCCAAGGGGAGTGCAATTGGTGAGACTTTAGCCCTAATTTCGACTAGAGACCTTTTGTGGGAGCTAAAGGTAAGGCCAAGGAGCGAGAATCAAGTGAGAAGACGTGAAGATCGTGACAGGGACGTGCGGTGTCGGTGGATTCAAGTTTTCCTTTCTCTTTCCCTTAACTCTTGTAGTTTTTATGGTTTTTCTTGCAATTAGTGTTTGTGGTTTAAAGACTATGAATTGCTAGTTGTTTGTCTTACGGATTGATGTAGTTGTTTTAGGTTGTTGGATTGATTTGTGGTATGAATATGCATTTATTTTACCTATGCAATTATGGTTAAATGCTATCAATTACTTGATCACTAGTTGAATGATTTTAGTGTTGAATCTTGCTCGGGAGAGGGGATTTGGCCTAAGACTTACTTTATTTAATTGCATGACTAAAGTAGAAATTCTAAGTTTGTGACGGGATTTGGAATAACTTTAGAAGTTGCTTGAAGAACTAAACTCAAAGCCTTCCATGTTAATGAACTTAGATAGGGATATCAAGTTGGTTGCATGCATGAGAATCAATTATGCTCGGGAGAGATAGTTGTGATAAAAGGTTCCTAGACTTGGTAGAATAATTGCATGCTAAATTCATCCCATTAATTTATCCTCATTCTCAACAATGAAATCAATTCTCTAAGAGTCTTTCCATTTGAGTCTCCACCTTTATTTTATGCTTCTTGTCTTTATATTTATCTTTTATCATTGAGTTTTGCTCCCTAAATAAAATTGGACAAGATTATTCACGGTACTTAATTTGCTAGAAAACCAATCCAGAGGACGACACTCGTTTCATACGAAAACACTATATTATTACTTGACCCGTACACTTGTGGTAAGCAAATTGCTCATCATGGACCAATAAAAGTAAGTCAATCCTTCACGAGTGTTCGTAACTACGGCTGGGTCAAATTACCGTTTTACCCCTGAGTTATCTCTAGCTCCTTAAATATCAGTGCTCCTCTAATGAACAACCTGTTTATGGTCCAACCATTAAACAGAAAGTCCCTCTCGGGCCAATGAAAGGGCGGGATCCCTTTGTTCAAGACCCGGAGTCACCACTTAAGGGAACACTCATCTACTTCTCCTAGAAGCGGGAAGGAGTTAATTCCATCTTTTGTTGTCATGTCCCCAGCCCCCCCTTGGATCAATATGTCTGTATCGAATACAAAGCGGGCCGTATCACATAGTACCCAACCTTATCTCAGTACTATGTACCTTTTAGGTTGTTACTTGAACACTGATTCCCGTATGTCCCCACATACTAGTTCAAGTTACATGTCAACAACCTTGGATCTTAGTTTATTGGATTTGGGTTATATTGTGCAATTTTAGACTTAATATGACAATAAAACTTTATTGCATAAACCTCAATAACACTTTATTGATACAAGTATATAATTCGTTAACATTCACTATCTACGACTTTTAGGACATAAAACCCAACACCATTTCTACCTCATCGTTAATAGCAACATCTTGCACTAAAGAGTCAACTGCATCCATATGGCAAAGGGAAGCAGGAATATCAGGGTACTTAACAGCTTCAGAAATGTTCATTTTAACTACATTCCCCTGACATTCAAGAGACAGAACTCCCCTATTGGCATTCATCATAGTCCTAGCAGATTTCACAAAAGGTCTCCCCAACAGAATAGATGCAGCACTAGGGGGGTAACCTCTATCAACATGCAAGACATAAAAATCAGCAGTAAAAACTAAGTCTCTAATTTGCACTAGGACATCCTAAACTAAACCTACGGGGTAAACGTAAGACCTATCCGCTAATTGAAACGCATCACCAGTCATTTGCAAAGCATTCAACTTATGATCCTGATAGACAAAGTATGACATGATATTAACAGATGCATCTAAATCTAACATGACATACTCAATACTCTGACTACTTATCACACAAGGAATATAAAATATACCTGGACCTTCACATTTTTCTTGCATGCCACTCTGTATAAGGGCTGAAACGTTCTTACTTACCTCGATTCTTTCTTTTTCTCTTACCTTCCTCCGTTTCGTGCACATTTCTTTCAAGAATCTTGCATACATCAGGATCATCCTAACAACCTCTAGCACTGGAATGCGGATCTCCACGACCTCCTGCTCAAAAGCTTTTTCCTTTGGGATTCTCAACCTAACAGGATAAAGGGGTTTAGGAACTACACTTTTAGAATTAACCGATGGATCAACAATTACCTGTGGTGCTGGAGTAGAAATTTCAACATCTGGCTCTTGGGGAGGTGGGTAGGGTGCAGGGTCCACTAGGGGCACTCTTGAGGGGATTTCCTTATCACTCCTCAAGGCTATGGCATTGACATCACCTAATTTAGTCGCCTCTTGGCTAACAAGAATCTCAGTTGGAGATTGAGCTTCTAAGCTTTCCACGACAGCAGAATACTTAGATAACTGATCTCTCAAACTCTGCATCTCCATACGAACTTCCTGTTTCGCCGCTTCAACTTGATCTGCAAGATGTCGGTGAAAAATACAAGTTAGCTCGGACAATTGAGATTTTAAATCACTTACCTCATTGGTTATCATAGCCATGTCTGAAAAATCTCTCATGTCGAACTTCCTTGCAGTGTCGGCCATATATGAAATTAACTTCCAAGCATCACGAGGTGACTTGTTGGCTAGAGTACCACCACTCGCCGCATCGAGCAAACCTCTGTCTTTAGGTAGCAACCCACCATAGAAGAACTCGATCAAAAGATGCTCTGTGAACTTGTGATGGGGGAAGCATGCACAAAGCTTGTTGAAACCATCTTGATAATCGAACAACGCCTCCCCAGACGCTTGGGTGATACTACAAATCTCCATTCTGATCTCCCTTGCTCGAGAAACTGAGAAGTATCTTGCAATGAAGTGCTCTTGCATCTCAGCCCATGTGGTTATTGACTCCAAAGGCAACAAATAAAACCACTCCTTTGCCTCTCCTCCCAAGCAAAACGGGAAGGTGATAGCGAGCATAGCTAGCTATCTTTACTTATTTAATTTAGCTAGTCTTTGATGATTATTGGCCATTTTATTGCACTTTATTGTTTATTTTGTAGGAAATGGTTGATTGGAGCTATAGCGCAATATTGGAGTTAATCGGATGCTCGGGACGTGAAAAGATGCAAAGAAATGAAAAAGAATCAAAGAGAACAAAGTCAACATTCGGTCAACATTTGACCAGCGTCGAGACGCCATCCCTTGAGCGTCTCGACGCTGGCATTCCATATCAGAATAGGCGCAAAAAGGTCACAGCGTCGAGACGTTGCGACCTTAGCGTCTCGACGCTGCGTAATTTCCTTTCCAGAATACGCGTGATTAGAGGCAGCGTCGAGACGCTGTCTTTACAGCGTCTCGACGCTACGACGAAAAATCAGTATTTATAGTTCTTTTCGGCTAGGTTTTGGGGGGATTCAATTTTGGGACTTCTGGGAGCCGTAAACAGAGCAGAAACAGAGAGGATTAAGGCTGAAGAAAGGGAGCAAGGGGGAAATCAACCCATCGTTCGTGGGGATCGTGACGGGGACGCTCGGTCTCGGCCTACATTGAGTTTTTCCTTCCCTTTTCCTTTCTTTAGCTAGACTTTATGGCTTTTACATGTTTAGTTGAGCTTGTAATTCTATTCATGAGTAGCTAAACTTGTAGCTTAGGGATTGATGTAGTTGATTAAGTTTATGGATTGAATTTATGGTTTAAGTTGTGCAATGGTTATTATGTTTGTAATCTTGATTTAATGCTTTCAATTAATTGGCCATTAGTTGGATGATTTAAGTGTTGATTCTTGCTCGGGAGAGGGGATTTAATATAGACTTACTCAAGATTGCATGACTAAAGTTTATTTTCTAATTCGTGACGGTTTTAGATTAACTTTAGAATTGGTCAAAAGATCTCATTGCCTTGCATGTTAACCAACTTAGATAGGGATATCAAGTAGATTAATTTGCAAGAGAATCAATTATACTCGGGAGAGGTAGTTGTGATAAAAGGGTCTTAGGCTCATAATTTCATTGTGCATAATAACTTAATCCTTAAAATCAATCCTAGACTAAATCGGCGAAATCAATTCCCTAAGTGTTTTTCCCAATTGAATTTCCACACTTTTTACTTGTTTTGATTTAGTTTTCATATCATCTATTCATCACTTTTTGATCCCTAAATAAAATTGAGCAAGATAATTCACAATACTTGATTTGCTTAAAAATCCAATCCAGAGGACGACATTCGAATTACATTCACTATATTATTACTTGACCCGTGCGCTTGCGGTAGGAAAAGTACACATCAAGTTTTTGGCGCCGTTGCCGGGGATTGGCACATTTAGCTAGATTGATATTGTGAAAAAATTGTTTGATCTTAATTTAGGGTGTATTTTTACTTTTTTAGGTTGATTGCATTTTTCCATATTTGTTTTTCTTTCCATATTAGGTTATTTTGTTTGCTTTTCTAGATTATATTTTCCATATTTAGATTAGTTGTTTTCTTTTCTTTGTTTCTTTCCATAATTGTTTTCTTTTCCTTTTAGGTTAGTGTAGATTGTTTATGCGAAGTAATAAAGATTTAATTTTGGAACCTTTGGATCCCGAGATCGAGAAAACAATTCATAGGATTCGAAGAGAAAATAGAGAAATTGTTCAAATGGCTGACCAAAATATACCTGAGGAGCCTAGGCCTATTAGAGACTACTTTCAGCCCGTGTTTCAGGGGCAACAGTCGGGGATTGTCTATGCCCCGATCAATGCCAACAACTTTGAGCTAAAGACCGGTCTCATTCAGATGGCTCGAGACTGTGCATATAGAGGATCGCCCACCGAGGATCCAAACTCTCATCTAAAATCATTTTTAGACATTTGTGGGACGGTAAAAATTAATGGAGTTTCTGAGGATGCTATTCGCTTACGTTTATTTCCCTTTTCTTTGCAGGATAAAGCACGAGATTGGTTGCAGTCCATTCCCCCTGGGAGCATCACCACCTGGGATGCTTTGGTCCAGGCCTTCTTGAAGAAATTTTTCCCTCCTGCAAAGACGGTCAAGCTGAGGACCGAGATTGGGACATTCCAACAACAATATGATGAGCAGCTGTTCGAAGCTTGGGAGCGATTTAAAGAGCTACTGAGGAAGTGCCCTCAGCATGGCTACCCCGACTGGCTCCAGGTTCAATTGTTTTATAATGGTTTAACTCCTAGTACAAAAACGATTGTTGATGCAGCTGCAGGTGGGACTCTGTTGTCCAAGACCGTGGAAAACGCTCGCACACTTTTAGAGGATATGGCCACCAACAGCTATCAGTGGCCATCTGAGCGGTCTACACCCAAAAAGATTGCTGCTGGAGTGTTTGAGGTTGATAAAGTAAGTGCACTCCAGGCCCAGATGACTTCCCTTGCTAATGCTTTTATGAAATTTTCAGGTACAGGGAGTGCACAATCAATTGAATCAGCTGCTGCTTTGGCATCTAGACCTCAGGAGGAGACCATTGAACAGGTTCAGTATGTATCAAATTCTAATTTTAGGGGATATAATAATAATTCTACACCTACACATTATCACCCTAACAATAGGAACCATGAAAATTTCTCTTATGCAAATACTAAGAATGTTCTTAACCCTCCTGGTTTTGCCCCTCAAACTCAAGAAAATAAAAAGTTAGAAGATCTTGTTGGAGCTTTCATTGCAGAGTCTAGTAACAGGACAACCAAATTAGAGGAGGCAGTCTTTGCCATCAACACCACGGTGAATGGCCACGGTGCTGCCATCAAGAATATTGAGACTCAGCTGGGACAGTTGGTAAGTGTTGTAAGTACCATGAATAAAGGTAAGGCCCCAGCTGAACAGGAGAAAACTCAGATGGAGTACTGTAAGGCAATCACTGTGCATCAGGAGGAAGCTGAAGAGGAGCCTGAGTCTGAGGATTATGAAACGCCCACAGGGGAAGCTGAGGAGGACACATCAGCAGATGAGGCTGAAAAGCCTAACCTTGAGCCTCCTATTCTTTCTCCCACACTGATGGTTCCCAAGGAAAAGAAGAAGAAAAAGAAGAAAAAGAACAATCAGGTTCAGTTTGATAAATTTATGAATGCTTTTATGAATCTGAACATTAATATTCCTTTTGCAGAGGCATTAGAGATGCCACAATATAACAGGTTCATGAAGGAGTGGTTAGCAAAGAAGCGAAAGGAAAAGAAGGTTGACACCGTATATCTCGCTTCCACATGCAGCACCAGAGTACAACAGAAAGTACCTGAAAAAGTAGCAGATCCAGGGAGTTTTTCTGTTCCTTGTAGTTTTGGTACTTATTCTTTCAGAGCATTATGTGATTTAGGTGCTAGCATCAATATCATTCCTCTATCTCTGTGCAAAAAGTTAGACATAGGTGAGATTAAATCTACTCCTGTAAAGCTCCAATTGGCTGATCAGTCTGTGGTTAGACCAGTTGGCATTGTAGAAAATGTCTTAATCAGAGTAGGTAGATTTTTCCTCCCTATTGATTTGTATGTTATGGACATGATAGAAAATCCTTCAATGCCTGTCATATTAGGAAGACCATTCCTCGCCACTGGGCGAGTGATTATTGATATTGAGCGCAGGGAGCTCACTGTAAGAGTCAGGAATGACAAAGAAATATTTAAAGCAGTTGAAGACTCTAAGGGACACTCGGACGTGCTTTTCATGGGCTACAAGAAAGGTGCAAGAAAGAGCACCACTGTTGGATTCACAGAAAATAAGCCTCCTTGAAGCACGGCCAACACGTCGAGCTAATGACGTTAAACAAGCGCTTATGGGAGGCAACCCAAGTAAGTGTAGTTGTGCTTTTCTGTTTGCTTTTGATTCATTGTTTGTTTTTGTGTTGTAGGTCTTGTTTTCTGTCTCTCCTTTGCTTTCAAGCTTTCAAGATTTCAAGCAAGAAGTCATCCTCAATTCAGGCCAGTATTATTCACTCCTCTCATTCTTTTATTGTTCTCATGCTTGTTTATGCCTTACTTTCTTTATACATTGAGGACAATGCATGTTTTAAGTTTGGGGGTGGAGTAGCATGGTTGTGGAGCCCTTGAGCATCTGAGTTCGGGCCATAGTTTTGAGTTTTCTTTGAATTGAGCATATGGTTGTTTTCTGGATGCTATTTTTGCATGACTATGATTTCCTAGGATAGGCTTTCTTGTCAATTTTCAAGCTTGTGATGAGTTGTAAGCATGAGTGCCCAAAAAGGGAGACTTTTTAAAATTTTTCTAGGAGATGGCTTGCATGAGTAGAGTATTTGTCTTGGCTAGATTTGGATTTGAATGCTTAGGAGCGAATTATTGGGTTCATATGCTTGTTGTCACCTCGATAGGTGTAGGGTAGAGCTAAAGAGTTAATTTTTTGCAAATTAGCATGTTTGATCTGGCTTAGGAGAAAAGAAAAGAATATCTGCTTATCTTGTTCATAACGAAAAATCATTCTTGTTGTTATTATTGAAAAAGTAAAAAAGTCATGACTTGTGCGCACAAAGCAATGAGTAATAAAGATTTAGGCAAAAAGAGCTACCCCTGTTGTGATCAGTTAGGCCAACCAGAGAAATCTCAGGTTAAGGGTCCCTGCAATGGGTGTGTGAAAGCTAGTGCCACATATACTTGCTTAATTTAATTGTTAATTATAAGCACCTAAGTTGGGAGGAAAACAAACTAATTTGTTTCATTAACTCATTAGTGAAACCTTAGTGCCAGTGTAGAGGGAAGATGAGTTGAGAGTTTAATAATCCAATCCCGGGCTAGTAGAGTCTGATCTTGTTGAGTTAGATCTTGCTCATGCAAGTTAATTTTGGAGAAATTTTAATTTGTCTCCCTCATTGGTCCTTGTGTGCATATCTCTTGCTTGCTTGACTATTGACTTTTGAGCCTTGAGGATTGAGTCATGATTATTGCATCCTTTCTTCCATTGTATGTTTGATTTGTAGTTTGCTCGAGGACTAGCAAAAGTTTAAGTTTGGGGGTATTTGATAGCGAGCATAGCTAGCTATCTTTACTTATTTAATTTAGCTAGTCTTTGATGATTATTGGCCATTTTATTGCACTTTATTGTTTATTTTGTAGGAAATGGTTGATTGGAGCTATAGCGCAATATTGGAGTTAATCGGATGCTCGGGACGTGAAAAGATGCAAAGAAATGAAAAAGAATCAAAGAGAACAAAGTCAACATTCGGTCAACATTTGACCAGCGTCGAGACGCCATCCCTTGAGCGTCTCGACGCTGGCATTCCATATCAGAATAGGCGCAAAAAGGTCACAGCGTCTCGACGCTGCGACCTTAGCGTCTCGACGCTGCGTAATTTCCTTTCCAGAATACGCGTGATTAGAGGCAGCGTCGAGACGCTGTCTTTACAGCGTCTCGACGCTACGACGAAAAATCAGTATTTATAGTTCTTTTCGGCTAGGTTTTGGGGGGATTCAATTTTGGGACTTCTGGGAGCCGTAAACAGAGCAGAAACAGAGAGGATTAAGGCTGAAGAAAGGGAGCAAGGGGGAAATCAACCCATCGTTCGTGGGGATCGTGACGGGGACGCTCGGTCTCGGCCTACATTGAGTTTTTCCTTCCCTTTTCCTTTCTTTAGCTAGACTTTATGGCTTTTACATGTTTAGTTGAGCTTGTAATTCTATTCATGAGTAGCTAAACTTGTAGCTTAGGGATTGATGTAGTTGATTAAGTTTATGGATTGAATTTATGGTTTAAGTTGTGCAATGGTTATTATGTTTGTAATCTTGATTTAATGCTTTCAATTAATTGGCCATTAGTTGGATGATTTAAGTGTTGATTCTTGCTCGGGAGAGGGGATTTAATATAGACTTACTCAAGATTGCATGACTAAAGTTTATTTTCTAATTCGTGACGGTTTTAGATTAACTTTAGAATTGGTCAAAAGATCTCATTGCCTTGCATGTTAACCAACTTAGATAGGGATATCAAGTAGATTAATTTGCAAGAGAATCAATTATACTCGGGAGAGGTAGTTGTGATAAAAGGGTCTTAGGCTCATAATTTCATTGTGCATAATAACTTAATCCTTAAAATCAATCCTAGACTAAATCGGCGAAATCAATTCCCTAAGTGTTTTTCCCAATTGAATTTCCACACTTTTTACTTGTTTTGATTTAGTTTTCATATCATCTATTCATCACTTTTTGATCCCTAAATAAAATTGAGCAAGATAATTCACAATACTTGATTTGCTTAAAAATCCAATCCAGAGGACGACATTCGAATTACATTCACTATATTATTACTTGACCCGTGCGCTTGCGGTAGGAAAAGTACACATCAGAAGGCCCTCAAACAGATTTGCTCTTCGGTCACGTCACTTGGCTTCATCCCTAAGCAAATTGTCCTTAGCTCTTACAGATGCTTAAAGGGGTTCTCTCCTGCATTGCCATGAAAAGAAGGTAGTAAGTGTATTAAACCAGCTCTAAGTGTGTAATTACCTTGGGTCTCAGGATACACTATGATCAAAGGCATTTGGCTAAAATAAGGTGCTTTCAACTCTTTTAAAGTGCGCTCGGCCATCTTTGATAAGAAATTGAACTCGATCGAGGTTATGCTGGATTTGACTATGACGCTCTCTTCTTCTCCTTGTCTCTTTCCTTCAGCTTGGTTTTCTCATGCAACTAAATAAATCAATGAAAATCCTGCAAGAAACAAACAAAAAAAAAAAGAGACAAAAACGAAGGCAAAAAATCTAAAATTAAGATAATTAATTAACCGTGCTCCCCGACAGCGGCGCCAATTTCATGAGCCGAAGTTGTCGAGGCTCCGGGTCAAATAAATTTATAATTCCGCGAACAGTAAAGCTAACTTGTAGCAGTAGTGGTCAGGGTCAATCACAGGGAACAGTTGGTTTTATTTCTAAGCTCTTTTATGTTTATATGTAACCGAAGGGGGATTTGGATATGAGATCGATCGAAATGCGAGGGAAATTGAATTGCGGGAATTTAAATGACAGAAAAATTAAATGCATCAAATAAAAGGATGGGCAAGTTAATCTTACCACAAGGATCCCTGTAATCGAAGACGCTCAGGTTTCAGTATGATTTATTTCATTCATTGATTATCAAGACATTAGTTTACAAATTGAAAGTCTAATCGGCTTAACTGGAAAAGTCAGCAAGCATAATATCCTTAAATTCCTAAGTTCGACCAATGCATCGCGACTAGTCCTAACCGATTAATAAGCTAATCGTGCACGTTAACTACTAATCGATTGCATAAAGAACGATGCTGATTAGAATGCTCTAAATGAACTAGGAAAAGCCTAAATTAACATCAAACACATATTTAGACCCTAGATCTTTCATGCCAATTGCTAAATTTGGGATAACACGCCAAATCTCTAGAGTACAGAGATCAAAAACTTCCAAGAATTCCCCAGTTTTTACCTTGCTCCCACAAGCAATCAACGTTGATCCCCGTGAGGATACCGGTGCTACTGCGTGGTAGTGTTCGTGGTGAAGTTGCAGCGAAGGAAGGTTTCTATTGTTGCTGGAACTTTCGGATTTGACAAGGGTTTGTTGGCGAAACGATCAAGAACGTCTTCTAAAGTAAGTATTCTTGATCTAGGATCGTTAGGGTCCTATCTAGAATAGATCTAGAGGATTTAGAGAAAATTTTAGCATGTTAAATAACCTAGTCAGTAGTTTAATTGTGAATTTTACTGCTGTGATTATTTGCCTCTGTATTGGTATTTAAAACATTTTTAAATACAGTGTTTGGTTCTTTGAAATTCTTCCGCTGCGTAAGGGTTTTTATCCCTTCAATTGGTATCAGAGCCATCTCTGTCCCTTTAAAAATTGTTTTAAATTTGCAGATGGTTTTTGATAGGTGGGATTAAACGCATAATGTATGGGTTTTCCTGTGATCTGTTTTGGTTAAATTGGCCAATAGATTTACGTTTTTATATGAGCTGATCATGTAAGGGCCCCTGCGTTTTGGGCAAATTTATGTAAATCGAGTCTTTGTAAGTCCGTGTCTAGATTTAGGGCTGTTATCGATGGAGATCGAGATGATTTTGGGCGTAAATCATGAAGAACGGCGCAGGAAATCGGAAAAACAGAGTGCAGAACAAAGGAATCGACGATCGTAGGGTTTGCTGGAAAATTTCCTGGCCGGGATCCCGACCGGGATCGAGACCGGGAAATTCCCGACCGGGATCATGACCGGGAAATCGGTCTGGTTCGGTTTTTTGCTGGATCGGCTCGATTTTCTGTGTTATTGGCTCGGTTCAGTTGTTTTGGGCCTGGTTCGAGGCAGTTTGGGTTGTTTTTCTCCGGTTCTGGAGCGGCAGAAGACTCTATCGGATAAAATTTATAAAGTTAATGTAATTTTATGTTTTAATTTTATCCTAGGGGCCAATTAACCGGTTCATTAGCTATTTAAATGCTTTATGGATGTCATTTAGATTATTAATCCCACCTTAGGTTATAAAACATGCTCATGCATTATGTATGTTATAATATGATTATGATGTATGGGATAGTGCATGGATTTTCATGAATGATTTATATATATTTGAGTTATATAGTTATCATGAAAATGGGATAGCATGATGCATGCAATTACATATTTTTAATATAAGAGTTATATTTAAAAATGAATTGTTTGCAGCATGCTACTATGATTTACCATTTTTGGGCAATAATTAAGTGTTAATTTATTAAAAATGGAAATCAAGTTGCATTGAGCATGAAACATCCATAGATTAATGTAAATGTTATATTAATTTTCATGCAATGCAAAGTTGTATAGTTTAAATTTGATTAATTGGAATATGATTGTTAATTGATTTAAACTATAGTATGCATGATTATAGGGCTAATCATTAAAATTTTGAAATAGTTTAAAATTTATGATTAGAAACCGTCAAACTATAATCAAGAAATGCATGCTCACATAGGATCTTAGGTTAAAATGGATTATTTTTAATGAGTTAAAATTAATTAGACCTAAGATCATTTTCTAATAGGATTAGAAATTCTTACTTAGTTTTAAAATAGTTTTAATGAACTAAGTAGGACAAACATTCCTGAGATTATAAGGGAACTCTACCAGTGAAGTTCTGTCTAAGGATTGGAGGTATTTAAGTTGACGGTATACGGAACACCTCCTACTTGGGAACTGATCTGGAACACCGATGTTGAATTAATCACAGGTTAATGTTAGGATAATGTCGCTAGGTTAATTAAATTTGTTTAATGCACCTAGACATTAGGTCTTATTATAATAGTTATAATAGGACTAGACTTAGATAAATGACTTAGCCGGATTTATCTAGGTCTAATCAAACCCTAAAATACCCGATAGGTTACTTTAGTGGGAGGAAAATTTCAAAACTTGATTTAAATCGAGTTTTGCTCCTACGTCCCTGTATAGTTCACACCGTGAGATTCATGCTCGGCTTCGTATCGTTTTAGCGCGGCCTCCCTTCGGTAAGTGTTTGCATGGATCAATACCAAGGTGAATGGGGAAAGTGACTATAGTAAGTGCGGGACGCGTGTCAATGTATCCTTCAGTCTCCACCCCTAGGTCACACCGTGAGAGTCCTATGATCCGCCTGCGTGTTGCCTTGGAGCAACCATCCCTTCGGAGGGCCTGATCATAGGATTCGGAACACCGTGAACTCTTGAATAGGATAGGATCACTTAGGCTAATTACCAACAGTTGTCTTTCCTAACGGTAGCCTGTTGGTTCGTGCCTCTAAGATCTGAAAGTGGGAGGGTTACACTTACAGGGAGGAGTTAATTGGTTAACAAATCCTTGACCGAACAACGGTGGTTAAAATCTAATGGAATATGAGTTATTCTGGGATTAGAGATTTACTGAGAAGAGTCTCATTTTAAAGGAGGAAGAACTGATCACCCTTCGGTGGCTGTTCTTCTAAACCTCTAAAGCATCGTTGCAGAACACAATCAATAGTATTATTAGGGTTCTTTGATTGCTTGTTTGCAAAATTGATTGGATGTATGCAATTGTGTGTATTGCTTGTGTGATGGGTTAAGGCAAAGATAACTAATACGGTCAATTGTTTGTTTTTCAGCAATGTCTTCCTCTATAATTTCCTTGCTTAAAAACGAACGTCTAACGGGCGAGAACTTTCCAACATGGAAATCGAATCTAAACACCATACTCGTGGTAGAGGATCTTAGGTTCGTCTTAACGGAGGAATGTCCTCCCGTTCCCCGTCGCACTGCCACTCAGGCAGTAAAGGATGCTCATGAACATTGTACGAAGGCCAATGAAAAGGTCAAAGTCTATATATTGGTCAACTTGTCTGAAGTCTTGGCCAAGCGTTACGAGAACGTGGAAACTGCCAGGGAGATTATGAATTCCCTACAGGAGATGTTTGGACTCCCGTCCTATCAGCTCCACCACGACGCCTTGAAGAACGTCTTCAATGCCAAAATGCAAGAAGGTCAGTCTGTCCGGGAACATGTCCTGGATATGATTAACCAGTTCAACATTGCTGAGGCAAACGGCGGGGTAGTCTGCGAGCGCAGTCAGGTTCCGTTCATTCTCCATTCGCTTCCTCCTAGCTATATGCAATTTAGGACGAATGCGAGTATGAACAAGATCCAGTTCAACCTGACTACCCTCCTCTCGGAGTTACAGATTTATGAGTCCATGCTGAAAAGCAAGGGCAAAAATGTGATGAAAGGAGAGGCCAACATGGCCCATTCTAAGAAAAAGTTCCTGAAGGGTTCATCCTCAGGGACTAAATCTGTACCTTAGGCTTCTTCATCGAAGCAAATCAAGAAGAGGAAGGGAGACAAGGGGAAGGCTCATGTGCAAGCTGTGCAAGGTAAGGGCAAGGCCAAGGTCGTGGCCGACAAAGGCAGATGCTTCCACTGCAAT